>BOSO01010155.1:0-41264 GCA_018403395.1 Gorsachius goisagi | reverse complement strand
CCCCCACTACCAAGACCTTGCCACACAAAACCAATACGCCTACCCAAACACAAACTCAAAACCAGAATGTCTCAAAGCAGAACATAAATAAGCGCTCGTGTCTAAACAGGGGAGCACAGGGAAAATCCCTCCAGAGCACGGAAAGATGTCTTCTAAAGAGAAATGAGGTAGGACCCTACCTGGGGCAGCAAGAAAGGAAGGATGGGTTAGGTTCAGTTGCTTTTTCTAGGGGTCCTGAATTAAAACACAGGGTTGTTGATAAGTCTTAATTCTACTTCGGATGTTTTTCCTTCCCCCCGAGGAGCAAAAGAAGTTACTAAATATAGAGAAGTCAAGCTTTTAACTTAACAGGAAAGAAAATGATAGAGCTGGAGAAAGCAAGGAGTGAAAGGATTGTAGTTCTTCACAGAGTAAAGGTGAGGGTGCTGGTTCATGAGGTGATTGCCTGGAGTGTTAGCACCATAATATAAAGCTGTAGCCCTGATCTTGCAAAGATGTCTGTGCAGATTGAATTTCTTACAGGACTGGGCCGTATGATCACATTATTAGGATCACCCTAATCTCATCTAAGGATGAGCATTTCCAACTTCAGGCACAATCCTGCTATCACTGAACTCAGTGGAGAACTTTGCAGGTGCTTTGCTGATGCAGGATAGATGCTTGAGTAGAGGATATAATGCACAAAGACGCGTTTTCCTGAAAAAATTGGACAGCAGATTGCAGTTCTGGAGTGCCTTCTAGCTTTTTGCTTCCCCTCCCTTCCAGCTGTTAATTATTCTTCTGGTTTAGATCTTAAGGGAGGAATTATTTATCTTTTGCTATTTGTGTTTCAGTGAAACATTAACAATCTCACACTAATTGCCTGTGCTAATTATCTCAACGGTAGCAGTATTCCTGCTCATCTAGTGAAGCCATGAAGGGAGAACTTGAAGCAGGAATCATGCAATCACTTCGTTGTCCCCTCTCTACAAATGCTGCGCAGGGGTAGATCCTGACCCTGCTACGCACAAAATGCAGTGCCCAGGTCCTGCCTGTGGGAGGGCAGATGTTTTGAAATGCTTCTATGGAGAAGTTTGGGGTGTTTCGCAGTAATTGCCATAACTCTGTTTACACAGCTGCCACTCTCTCCTGTCTACATTGACACAAAGCAACCACCCGGTCCTTTGAGTGAAATCTTTCAGCCCAAAGATTTGAATATTTTAAAAATGTTTGTGCGTAGCAAACCACAGTGATTTAATAGGAGTGACAAGCATTCCTCATTTGTAATGACTGCTTACAAGCATGTGCTATGATACCGGTTATTTACAGAAGGAAAATTAGAAATGTTACCGAGCGTGTACCAGTATAATTAAACTGAATGAAATATAAGGTAGGAGTGTGCAATAAATAATAAAATTATTTGTTGAAAAAATAAAGTGCTGCTAACACTTATCTAATACAAAAGAGTTTTTTAATGACAGACTTAATAAATATGCCTTTTCTGTAGTGCTGTTTTCCACAAAACATAAATCCTTTTTGTTAAATAAGATGACTGAAAGAAAACGCGGTTATGGAAATACATGACTGATGAAGAGAAGGCAATATGAGTTATTCTAATGTAAAAGGCTGTCTCACATCTCTAATGCTGACCTTTTCCCAGTGAAATACATTTACAGTGTTACATGTTACTTGTTAATAATTTCAACTACTCTGGTCTTTGAGTTCACAACTCTCAGCTTGAATATGTATTTTAAAGTAACTGTGACCATTTTCTGAGAGACAAAAGAGTCTGATCATTTTTCATATCTAAGATGTAACTAGGACAAATGTCTGTCCTTGGCATCCAGGTGCTTCCCTACCATTAATCTTCACAACCCCCTCTGGGGTAGGTGGAGGTTATTATGCATGCATATTATTCCT
Source organism: Gorsachius goisagi (assembly GCA_018403395.1). Taxonomy (NCBI): domain Eukaryota; kingdom Metazoa; phylum Chordata; class Aves; order Pelecaniformes; family Ardeidae; genus Gorsachius; species Gorsachius goisagi. The sequence continues at coordinate 39,365 of BOSO01010155.1, read as the reverse complement.
GGGGTAACTTAAACAGAATCAGAGCAGCTTGCCCGAAATTTAATCCAGGTCTGACTGAAGTTAATAGGAGGTAAATGCGTCACTTTGCTGGAAGCATAATTTTCCACATAGTAAAGATGCAAGTCAGTAATCAGGAGTTCCCATCTGGCATGCGATAGCCAAATCACTTGGCTGGGCCCCGTTTGCTGACTCTTCCTATATGTGTAGGCCAAGCTGGAGCTCTACATAAACCTGAGTGAGATGGACTCGTGTTTTAAATGAGGCCAAGATGATACTCTACCTTCTTCTGCTATTTTTCTCTTAAAAAAAATTCTCTAACTTGTAAAAATTGTGCATAACTTTTATTTTGCTCATTGGAAGTGTCCATCTGGTATTTGTGACCTTGATATAAGGAAGTGGGTAGGTCTTGTGCTGATGTTAATCATGTGTAAAGGCATTTATAAAGGTATTTAAAAGGTTACCATTCTCAGAGGAATAATCAGGGCACTGTCTGCAAAGCCATGAAAATTTAAAAATAACTAGTTGAACAATGCAATGTAGAAATGAATAGGATGTAGAAAAACCCACATAAAGTCGAGATTGTCTGCCTATTTCTAACACACTTTTTATAAAGAAAGGGAATATTGACACAATGGCTCTAATTTCAGATGCCCTAATAAAACAATGTCTTGCTACACAGGCTCAGGGATTAGTCCTGTCTCTGTAAAGCATCTACAGTAGCTTTTGTGCTCTTCTGATGCTGAGTATTGCAATACAGGAGCCAAATTACTCCGATCTATGAGAGGGTTAAGGCCAAAGAAGAAGTGTCTAGCTAATCAGATCATTTGCAGAATGAATTTCTGGCTCTTGCACACCTCTGCTTTTAATACATTCACCCTCATCTCATTGCTTTCCCTTGGTCTTCCTTTGCTAGGAAAGTGAGGCGCGAGCATTTGTTGAGCTGTGCGTATGTACCGCGTAAAGATGTTCACTGGGCTTAAATCAATCTTTTAAAATCGGAGCAGTTCCTCATCTATGTTGAGTACAAGCCCTGGGAGATGCATTTTGTGGCTCATGGGTGGTATCCGCTTTGGCAACCGCATGTTGTTGAACAGTCACCTAAGGGAGAGGACAGGGAAGGAGGCTGAGCCTCTCTACCTCTCATTGCAGAAGACTGTTCTAGTGCTTACCTGCCCATAGATTATGTTCACCCTTGCCCCAGGGCAGTCTTAGTCTTCCAGCTGATTGCAGTACTTTGACTTCAAGACCAAGGTCCAGGTAATCATTATCTTTTTCGATAGTTTTAGTAAGCCTTTCAATCTACTGTGTTCTAGTGGGCACCCAGAGAAGAGATTCATTAGAGCTGAGAAGGACTCAGGTTTCAAGGCTTCCAAAACTTTTCTGCTCTGAATTGGGATGGGTAATCAATCCTGGAAATGTCTGCTCTGTGGCAAGCCAAAGAATAACATTAGTTTGGGTCAACTGAAGTGATTTATTTTCATTACAGACTTTCTATTTTTTCATTCTTCATTGCGATTTCAAAATAACTTCATTTTTGGAAAAAAATTTGTGTTATTTTCAGTCTAAAAGTGGTCCATTTATATCTTCTAACCTTAAGCAATAAATCCCCCTCCACAAGTGTCTTTGAACTGGGGATTTTGTTTTAAACCCTTTTTCCACCAGCAGTTTTAACTTCTATGTATCAGCATTTTCCAAGGGTATCATCAAATAGTTCCTGACCAGCTCTCTTGAGTGTCTGATAAGAGTCAGATAAGAGAACCGGAATTAGACGTGCTTTCCAACCCAGAGCTCATTTTATGTGCAGTCGCTATGCTTTCACATCTATAATGATTTTAGAAGTTTCTTTTAAATTCATTATCATGTGTTCTTTTTTTTCATTTTTTTATATCCTCACGAGCAAATAATGTCTTTTATGATAAAAGGGATGTTCTGCAAAATAGGACAATCCTAGATAATGTTTGACTCAGCCTCTCCACTTAGGTTGCTGTGGCTTTTTTGAACCATTTTCTATTGTATTTTGGTATTGCTTTGTGTTTTACTGCCTGTTCAATATATTTCCCACAGAGACTAGTTCTGTGTGTTTCCTGTAGTGAAGACTATTCAAATGGACTATAATCCTGTAATAGTTTATAGCAAAATCAATTTGATATGCTTTGGAAAACATTCACTTGTACTACAGTCAGAGGAAATGTGTGTGCAGAGCTGAGAATTTATATTTGTCATGAATTTTTTCAAGTTGGAAACGCATGTGCTTGCATAATCGAGGGTCCTCTGTTGTTCTACTTAATTTTTCCTTTTTCCACCTATTTTTAAGGAGAAACCTTAGCTAGCTAGGAAGGTTTTAGGATTTAAACCCCTATTTCTGAAGATCTCCTGTTCAGCTGTATTTTGTGCAAATTTTAGCTCCAAATGTTCTAAGTGCCTCCATGGAAGTAATTAGGTGAATTATTGCCGCGTAGCTTTGTGTACAGTACCTGCCTGGTAGCATATCTTTGAGTTAATATTTAAGAACTACTGCAGCACCCTCAAGTGGTGATGTTGATCTGTATTTACAGGCTTTTTTCAAATCTTTATTTGTAGGATTATGAATCATTTTAATGTTTTGGGCTGACCTGCTCAGATATTGTCAGACCCTGCTGTCCTTTCTCAGGTAAAGCTCCCACTGAATACAATTAATCACACTGGAATCGGAACAACGGACTTTGGGAAAGTTTTCCTTGGATTGTCAAATGATTTTATGGAGGGCATAAAGCATTCTCTGTGCCTGCAGTAGCTCTGTTTTTTTTCTGTCAGTTGTGCTGGAATAAATAACCTGAGGACCCTACAGAAAGAGAAACCAGCACATTAGGGTTTTTCTCAGGACTGCAGTTGTGAACGCAGAACAACTGTGGCATAAAAAACCACAATTGCAAACTATGCAGATTGTTTGAGCACGGACAGACCCCCCCTGCCCCCAGTGACATCTATAGTAATGACTTAGGAAAAATGCTGTTTCTCAGGGGTGTTGTGCTATCTTTGTGGTGTAGTTCTCTGACTTCAGCTTTTTTTTTCTGTTAGCTGCCTATTTGAAGAGAGGAGCTGTGCACTGTACTAGATGAATGGCCCTGGCTGGGGCCCATTGCTTCCAAAATTAGCAAGTGGCATCTGTCCTGATGCTCCACCTCCTGCTAATTCTGCTGCGCTTTCTCAGTACTCAACGTAAAGAGAGTTGTTACCTCATAGAATAAATGGCCATGGTACAGACTTGCATGAGCAAATCACTCAGCTCCGCTGGTCTCATCTGTAAAACACCGACCAGGAGTTTTATTTCAGGAGTTTACTGTAAGTCTTAATGGATGTTGTCTCCACTTTAAAGGCCTTAAGTGAAAACAGATATCAAAATGCCTACTCTCTTGCCACTTATAATAGGGTGTGCTGGGCAGGAGGCACAGGCTGGTGGGACTGTAAGTGCTCCCACGCCACCGGCACTGCTTTGTGCCCTCCGTGCTAATGCTGCAGGTTAGCAGAACGGCACAGCTGCTTGTTTACCACTCCAGCTTCTATTGGGTCTGGCATGTTTTCTGTATCAAACTCACGAGAACAAGCTTGACAAGCACTATAAACAAAACAATTTAGTTTCTGAAGGGTAGAAGGTGATGCAGACTCTTATTGTATTGATCCAAATGGATTATTTTAGGATTATTATTAAGAATTAATAATTATTGTTTTTTTCTTTTTGCCCTCTCTCCCAGGTATTTGACATAGGAAATAGAAATCACCAGCAGTTTAGGCTTTGTCCTCACGTCATTCTATTTTTTTTTTGCCTCTCTCTCTCCATAAAAGACTCATCTCATTTAAAGTGTGCCATCTAGGCTGTCGTGTATATAACAGACTGCATTGTGTTCACAAGAGAAGCATGTCAGTAGAGGGCAGGGTCCATCAGTAGTGAGTTTCCAAAGGGATCTGATAAAGAAATGACAACTATTTTCTAATACGAACTAGATAATAGACAAAAATTGCGTGTGATGGAGCATATTTAATATAATGTCTGTGCTCTCACCTTAAAGGCCTGCTGTCAGCTTAGAAATTATACTGTGAACATATCAGTATCTTTTTTATTTTACTTTTTCTATAGAAATGCACTACCGGTAACACAAAAGAGAGAGAGAGAGAGAGATATTACTTTGTAAACTTGCCTTAGGCTGCTCCTAAAATAAGCAGAAAGGCGCAATCAACCCTCTCCCACCAAGGCTGCGGTACTAAGCTGGGATATGCTGGCAGCCCACACTGCAGCTGACCCACAAACCTACTTTAAAATATTTTGGGGCACATGTGGGGCTTGCGAGGTGGCAGGACGTGCAGCTCCTGCTGTCTCTTAAACTAGGTGGCCTGGCTAGAGAATTGCCTATGGTGGAGAGGGGAGCTGAACCTGGGTGTGAGAATCCCAGTCAAGAATCGACCAGGAGAAGAGAGAGCCCCTCAGCCCTGGATCATGAACTCAACACACAGGTACATTACAGCCAAAGTGGTGCTTCTCTACAGCTCCCTGGAAAAAAAAGCAGGCCAAAAATGAAAACACTGCCAGTGTGTTTATTTAGAAAGAGGCCTTGATGAGTGTTCTGAAAGGAATAACATTCCAAATTCCAAAGATCTGAGACCCTTGCAAGTGCTTTTTCTCCTTTTAAATACAAAGAAAGCTCTGAGTGTTACAAGATGAGGAAGGTGCCTTTGGTGGGAATATCCCAGGTCACATAAATTCTTGTAAGTCCAATGTGACATCTCAAGTTCTAGCGAAGTATTGCCCCTCTTTGGGGTGACTGGCCCACTTTCTGGTTATATCATCCCTGTTATCCAGCAAATGTTTCCACCTCTGACAAGCTGTTGCCTGCATTTGTCGTAATGTGCTGCAAATGTCAGTACCACGTGTGCTTGACTTGAAGGACCCGTATGTTTCTAGATGACACATCTAGGCCATGCTGATTGGTTTTGAGGTGCCATCCACTTCCAAATACAAGATATTGGTAGGATACATTCCTTTGTATGGGGATACTCTTTTCTCAGTAAAGGATATTTTCAATAAATGTATTATCCCCAGGAACAGTGAATGCTCTTTTGCTGAGTTACTGGATAGGCAAAGACGTATTTAAATTGGTGAATAATGGCTAGAATAAACAAGCCCCACAGAAAAATGGTAAACTTTGCGCAGCCTCGTGAAATTGAAGAAGGTTTTAGGGCAGTTATTTATATGAAATCATTGAAGATGTAGTGTTGAGAAACAATTTAGTGATTACCAAGAACCTTAAATTCCAGATAAACGGTGGTGCTGTTTCTGCCTGCTCATTGCTGCCGGTGCTCCTGGAGGGGAGGCGTCAGCGACTAGCAAGTGGTGGTTCATCAGAAATTGTTAAGTCACAGTGGCTTCATTTTTTCAACAATTGCTTTCAGTGCTTTCATTTTACAAAATGCAGCTCTGGCTGTGTTGCTGAAGTCTTGTTGATGTCATCGTTGCAGAAACTGTGGTGGACTCAAAGGTTGTTTCTTGGAGCCCTGTTGTGACATTTTTAGCTGCCTAGTTGCTGCTTGCCTGCTTTGTAGAGAGGAACAAGAGGACCTGAATACTGCTGTGTGCTTGCATAACTTGGAGGAAATTAGATTATTTTTCTCTGGAAGAGCAAATCAGACTTCTTTCAGAGGTTTGAAATTATCAGTTGCAGTCAAAATTTCACAGAATTGCCTTTGTCACAGTGGTGCTCAGGTCATGATGGAGCAGCTTGTATTTTCTTGCTTAGCAGAGTCCTGGATTGCTTTTACCTTGGTGGTGAAATTATTGAACATCCCTAGAGTTAGTTTTTACACTTTCTTTAGTTTGGTTCACGTGGCATGCTTTTATGATTCCTTGGCATATGCAAATAAATATACATATAGATCTACCTCTAAGTCAGGAGGGACTAGAAATATGCACATCTTGTTTCACAAAGCTTCGAGTTTATTTATTTTTTAAAGATATTACTTAGCAAACCAATAAGATCTATATTGGCTTAACTAGCAACTAGAAATGAAATGCCCCTAAATTTAGGTACATACAATGAATACGTAAAGATGCATGTGAATATGCACTGGAATTTTCCAAGGCAGCAGCTCATATTGATTACACCATCACTGATCTGATTTTGGTAATGCCAGTGTGTACTCTGGTATCTCACATTGCTAAATACCTTTGCAAAGCTGACCTTCGTGCCTCTGTTTGACATAGTTTGACAGATTGCAGTAAGGTTAAAAGGAAGCACATATGTTGATGAGTTAAATCGAGGCACATTCTAAGAGGTATTTAAAATGAAAATCTCTCTTTGGGTGGCTTGTTTGTGGGTCCTAAATCACTGTGCTCATAAACCTCTGCTAAATTGGTAAGGATGTAATTTATTAATCTCTGTCAGTATTCCATTCTTGTTCTTGTGTCTCCCACCTCTGGCAAAATGAATACACTGTTTGGACAGCCATTTATAATCCTGTGTATTTGCTGTTACACAATGGCAGTTGACCGAAGGCATTAACAAACCTTTAAAATAGCTTCCGAGAGCCTCAGTCATTTTAGACTTCATGTTACTAAGACAGGTGAATTGGACGAATGGGGTAATTTGTACTTAGAAAACAGTAAGTGAACTGGTAAGCTTTTTTTCTAATCAATTTATAAAGACAAATGGGCAGGAAAGAACATGCACCGGCACTAATAGTGAAGTAGCACAAACATCTACCAATTGAAATTAGTGCCAAATCCAAAAAGGAATTATTTACTTTTAGGTGATTTCAGGGAACTTCAGACAGCTAATCTAGAACTGTGTTCCACAAAGTGCCTGCTTATGGACCACTTAGCTCCAGGTGACTGGAACTCGTTAGATGCTTTTCCGTTATGGCTGAAACCTTTCTCAAGTACCTATAGAGCAGCAGTTCTGTACATTCAAAACTGCCCTGAGAAGACAGCTCAACACAGCTCCTCACCTGTCTATAATCCCGATGGGAGACAGAAACTAGACTGAATTGCACCTGCAGCCTTCAAGGTTCCCTGATCCAGTATTTATTCCTAGAGAATATCCAACAGGGTGGGTTTTTGAAAAACCTCTGTCATTGCTCCTTTCTTCAAGAGAAGGCTTCAAGAGAAGAATATTTGAACATGCTGAAGCTATGCCAAACTGGAGGAAGAAATGTACATCTGGCAGGGCCAGAAGGAGGGCAAAGGAGTAGAAGGATATTTTGTTAGCCTCATGGTAGCTAGCCTCTTTGAGATGTCCGTCTCTCTCGATATGCTTTTTTCCTCTGCATATTTATATTTCTCTCTAGGGTTTTCCTTCAGCTGTGGGGTTCCAAAACCTAAAATTGTGTCATTACATCCCCTGGGTCTTTTATTAAATCTAGGTTTTAGTTTTCTTCCAAGCAACAAGCAAGCTGTCAGTTTAGTGACAGCTAGTCCAAGGAGTCACAGATCTGTTTAAAGAAAACCTCTGTATTATAAAGAAGTCTTTAAATGAAAGTATTTTGTCTTGTCTGCTCCCTTTGAAATCTGTGGCATGCATTTGAAATGCTGACTGGTTAAATCCCTTCTGCTTCTCTAACATTCTGCGTGCACAAGCTCTTCTCGGCAAGTGGAAATTCAGAATCTTTCTCCAAGGTATGCTGTTTCTGTGGGCTACCAATTTTATAGCACTGAATTGGAGAGGAATCGCATCAACTTCTCCCAACATTGGTAATTAAGTATGTGTAGATGTGGCTCAGGCATTTAAGATGGAGCAGGCACCTTGTGCATCTCCTTCACATATAGAGCTGAGCATAATCTCTTGCCTCAAGACAGAGTCCATCTGAAGTAGCTGACTGAAGTGCCAGTGGATACTTTTCCAAGACATTTACTTTTTTGATAGACCTGCCAACAGTCTACTTTGCTTTCTGACGAAAAATGTCTTTGCTTTTCTTGCTGAAAACACCCTTGAGAGACCATATTAATCAGGCAGGCTGGTTGTTGTCCTGGCATATCTGACTTAAGCATCAAATACTGGCAAGTTGCAAAGCAGAGAAGAATATGCATGGTGGAGTCCAGTTCAGCAATATTAGCTGTGTCTTCCATGGCTGCCAACGGCTCTTGGCACCCAAAGAGAAATGTATTGATCTCTAACTTTAATGCTTAACTTCCTGGCTTGTCTTGAAGACATGGAATTGGGATCTCATCCTAACTTCTCTCAGATAAAGCTTCCAAAGACAGAATATTAATTAAGGCAAGAAAGACAGTCTTCAGCGTGAATTCCTATTTGCTTGTATTGCAATACTAGGTACAGTGGTAGACCAGGACCCCAATGTGGTGTGCAGCTGTACAAACACATGTGCACCCGCACTTTCTTTTACTTAGGCTTTGCAATTACCTTTTCTAGCAGCGAACTTGCACAACCTGTGTTCTCGACTGCTCTCTCCTGTGTGGCTTTTTTTCTGCCTTTCATCACCCCTCCACCAGTTGCAAAATCGTAAAAACCAGAGATGAGAAAAACCTTGTTGGTCGTGTGGTCTATCCTTTTGCCAGTTGGCAGGATTATGCCTGACAGCGCATTTTCTAGTGCCTTGTACAGGCTATTTATAAACATTCTCAGCATTAGGACTTTCACCCATTTCCTCTGGAAACAGTCCTGCTCACACTACTGGGAAGTACTTACTGAGACTCGGCTACATGTTCTTGATTTCATTTAATTAGGCCTAGGTATGTATCAATATTCTTGGTGGACAAAATCACCTGACCACTGAGTGAACATTTGTCCAGCGGGTGCTGGAATTACCCTGCAGAGCAGCTGATCTCCCTGGCTTTGAAAATCCTCCCACTGCATGGCTCCAATTAACCTTGTAACACTCCAGCCTGTCTCCACGCTCTCCAGGTATGTTGGTGTTTTCCATCTCTGCCAGCTTCGGTCCATTTCTTTTCTTCCTCTTTGACCTCACTTGCCTTCATCTCCTTTCTCTCTCAACCCTCCTGGTACTGCACTGTGTCCCTGCCTCTTCTATATACTTTTGGTTTTCTTTCTTCACTACTCCCTCTGGGTCCATCTCTTCCCCTGAAGAGCCTTTTCTTCCAGCCTACTTACTTTTTTCCCCCCCAGATCTTGTATCATGTAAAGCCATCTTACCAACTGTTCCCAGTACTTGAGCATCAGTGTTTCCTTTTCCCCACAAAGAGCCTTCATTGAACCACTTGTGGAAGATTGAATTATTCTTGCAGTGCCCAGAAAACTTAATTTTTCCGATGCTTTTCTTAGTCCAGCCTGGAAAGCTAGCTTGTTTGTTTAGGGTTGGTTTTGGTTTGGGGTTTTGGGGTTGGGGTATTTTTTGAATCATTGTAAGGCTTGCAAGATTATTTTTTTTAATACTCTCTGTGATGCCAGAGAAAAATGTGCATTTCCATGTCCCAGGCTCACTCACTGTCCAGTGCTGCATTTCTACAAAATTTGCTCTGAGGTGCTACTAGCACAAATAATGGCATAAGGAAGTGAACAGATCGGCATACTAATTCACGGTATAGAATACCCCTCGGTCTTCAGCAGCCCTAGTGTCACTCATCTTGAAACAACTGCGTGCTTCCCCCAGCACACACATTAGATCAAAGTGAACGATCAAGTGTGTCCTCAGGGACTGCTGAATTGGTACATCTGACACAGGAAAGAGAATATCTGTTCTCTTTTGGTCGGGTTGGGTTTTTAGATGACACGAGACAGCAGATGTATAGATGGCATAAGCCTGAGGCCACTAGAGATTCACGAGTTGGATGTTTTTATCTTGGCTAACAATAGTAATAGGAGTTAAAATGGTGTGGCTTTGTTTCTGTAGTGCCTGGAGAGTTGCTATTATAAAAAATCAGAGGGATGATACTAATAAATACAGTCATTTTAAGAGCAAATCTTAATTTGGGGTTTTCTGGAGTGGTATGAAAAGATAACCAGGAAATTCTAAAATTCCTTTAAAAGTTCATTGGAAAAGGAAAACACAATATTTGAAGTAATAAAAAGGGTACTTAAACTATTGAAAAATATTTTTTGTTTAAAAATTTTCATTAATAACCTGCTTATAACTATCGCCACGTGAAAACCAGAAACATGCTTAGCTCTGTGTCTGCAACAAACTCTGTATTATTTAGATGACAAGTTCAAAGTTTAAGCAAACATAAATTACTTAGTCAGAACAGAATAATGGAACATGAATAACAATGCTTGAATTCCCTGACAGACAGAAGTAATATTTTTTAAAAATATCCAAGAGAATCATTGCTGGATTGTTTCTTTGCCAGTGTCATTTTGAGAACACTTATCCAAAAAGAAGTCTTTTCTATATAGTTTTAAAGGCAGCAGGGCTGGGGTTTGACCTGCTTTTGATAGTGTTACATTAATAGTGCTGAAATGTGGGGATGCTGTTTGTTTATACAACATGGAAAAACCAAGCGTCATTTTTATCTGTATGCTTTAAAAATGTCAGTAAAACATAATTACTTTGCCATTGCAGGGAAAATATCTTAAGCTAACACACTTTATTTTGATGGAAATGTCACCAGTTAGGAATCAAACCTCCTTGTAAAACTTGGGATACTGAATTAAATATACAACTAAGAGATGCTCAAGAACACTGTTTGTTTTGAAAAGCCGTGATTTTTGTCTTGGGATCTGCTTGCAGAATTTAGGGAAAGGATCTTTCGTACATATAAGATGTGTGTTTGAAGGCATCAATCTTACGTTTGTACTTCTGAAATATTTTGTCCCTTGAAACGTATTTCATAATGCAAGTTGCTTTCTTCTCCTCAAATCTCGCCATAGCCTAGGAAGGTCTTTTGCTGTAATGAAGCCCCGGTTACTGGTACTGTGCTTGTTTGTGGCCATTTTACTATCTTGTCTCAATGATTCCTGTGTTTCTTTTTTGGCTCCGTCCTGTTTTCCGTGCCCTGTTGCTGTGCACACTGTATGACAGTATCTGGTCATATAACCGGGACATTGTAGAGGATTCTGGGCTCCAAGTCATGCCCGGGTGAACAGCAAATTAACCATGGAATTGCAGGCAGAGGGCAGAGGACTTCCAGCACCGTGCTGTGACTCGGGAGTGCTGGGTTGTGTCCCTCCCTGAGAGGCAGACAGGACTACCACAATACGCGCTTGTAGGTGACAAGCTACCTCCTGAGATAACTTGTGCACAGGCAGACTGAAACGCTCTCCGAAGTCCCTAATGAAATCATCCGCGTCCCCTATGACTCAGAAAAATCCTCCTGGTTTCAATAATGGCATCGACAGACTGGTTCTGGTGACTCTTATTGCAGGGGGTTATTCAAGATCTTTCTGCCTCCAGCTGCCTGCTCAGCCCTTCCACGCAAGGTCACTCGCTCTGTCGCAGGGCTACAGAAATGTGTGTTGCAGTTCCCAACTGGTGCAAACCGTCTTCCTTCACCCACCGCGATACCCAAAGCATGACATGACTTTGCTTCTGCTGTCCCTGCTCTGTCATGGAGCAGAGAGCTGGAATCAGGAAGGCCTTTAAATAGCTGTGATTATTTATTTCAGGGCAAATGAATCACAGCCCGAAGCTGCATGATCAGGATTTTTTTGGTGGATGAGGAGCATTTGGCTGGTTGTTTTTCACTGAGCTTTTAAAGTATTTGGCATTGCAGTTTTATGTTGCCTTAATATAATTTTCTCATGAATTGTGTACACACATACGTGCACAATATGTGCGTGCATGACTTGACAAACTCGATTATGTGAAACATTGAGTTCTTAAGAATTAAAACCGCAAACCGAATGTATTTGGAACGGAATTGGTCCTTACTGGCTCTTTCAGTTTTGAACTGAGCTGCGAGGCAGAATGTTTTCTTTTTTCTGTACTTTCTTTTGAGACTTTTTAATTCGGACATTTAATCCTTGCTGGCTTTTCTGCCTGATGGTTTCCTCTTGCCTTTTTGTGGCTTGGTTTGATTATTCCTCTGTGTCCTGGTTGTCCTAAGAAGTTAAAAATGTATTACTTCTTTTAACTTGATTCTCTTGTTCTTTTATTTTTTTTTTCGGTGCTAGTTGTCACCAACTCCAAATAGTCATAATGTCACTGTTAATGCAGTTCAAGATGGAATTTAGCTGAGCTAACTGTCCAGATTTTTGGTAGCATGTAGTCAATTTGTGTCTGAAACATAACTTACAAGGGGTCCATGTGGCTTCTGGAAAGTTACCTCTGTGTTGCTGTGACTTCGAAATTAGACCTTTGCTTCAGAGCATTGTGTGCTCATCTCGTTTTTTAATTAAATGTCAGGATCTCAGTTGTGAAGATCAAAATGATGCCTTCTTTCAAGTCCCGTCAGGAAGGAGGCAGAGCACTTGTTTTTGTTTTCTCTCTTGATGAGATAAGGTTCCCTTTTCATCTAAATGTTAAGACTTTTCGTCCCTGACTTTGAAGACACAAATAAAAAGCAGCGGATGAAACTACTCAGATGTAAAGAGATTTTTGATCAGGCAGTTGTTGAAATCATAGGCAGGGGGGGATAGTCACACTTCAGAATATATTGTATACACGGTCTACTGAGGTGGGGGATTTTGTAAGACTTATGAAATCGTGTATATCAAAGATGGTATTTTCTTAGCAGCTAAAACTTTAAGTAAAAACCATGTTTGGAAACATCTCAGCCCATCAAATTCACTCACCAAAGTATAATCAAGTTGGTGAGCTCTTCAGCAGCAAGTCTCTCAGCGGTAGCGGGCAAACTCGAGTTTATGCTTTGCCACTTCCCATGGGAGGACGCCCGCTGATCCCAGTATCTCTGTTCAGAGGTGAAGGAGGAGGAGGATTTCGGGGAGAAGAGGGGACAGCAACTCTGCCACTTCCCTTTAAACCGAAGCATCTGTTGCTATGGAAACTCCGGAGCCCTGATGCCGGAGCAGCAGGAATTGCCACCCTCTGTCCCGCTGCAGCCTCCCGGGCGGCGGCGGCCGGACACCCCCCGCCCGCCGCCCGCTGCCCCCCGCCCGCAGCCCCAGCCCCAGCCCCTGCCCCTGCCCTTCTCCTCCTCCGCAGCCCCGGGGCCCGGCCGCCCTTCTCCGGGCGCGGCGCCCCCGCCCCAGGGCCGCTCGGAGGCGGTGCAAGGGCCGTGGTAGCGGGCGCTCCCCGGGCGCCGCTTCGCTGGGACCCGGCCCCGGCCCCGGCCCAGCCCGGCCGCCCCCCGGCGCCGGCTCCGCGCTTGTTTATCCCCGGCCGGTACCGCCGGGCGCCACTTCGGGCGGATTTCCACAGAGGGGCGCTGAAGCACGTTTTAATGCAGCAAAAAATGAATTAATACAAAAATAGTAAGAGAGACGATTTACCGGATTCTTTTAAAAAGCGACAACAACAACCTCCAAAAACCCGCAACCCCCTCCCGGCCCCCCCCCAAGCCCTGGGGAGGCGGGGGAAGGAGGAGGACGGGAGGGGGGGCCGGGGAGCCGCGGCAGAGCCGTGCCCGCGCCGGCTGGGGCAGGGCAGGGCAGCGGGGAAGCTTCGCCCGTTCCCCCGGCCCCTGCCCCGGGGCCGAGCCGCGCCGGGCGCCCCGGCCTCCAGCCCCTCCGCTGCCGGTCCCGCCTCCTCCTCCTCCCCGCCTCGCCTCTCCCCTCCCCACCTCCCCGTCTCTCTCACGGCTGCCGATCAGGTGTCTGTTGCTCTTTTTTTTTTTTTTTTTTTTTTTAAGTTGTTTCCCCGGGAAAAAAAAAAAAAAAAAAATTAGGAAGAAAAGAAAAAGAAGGTGCCGAAAAGGAGATGATTGGAGAAGAGCCCTCCCTCCCCAGAAGAGCAACGTGCTTTGAATGAGGCTTCCCAGCCTCTTCCACGCCGTCTCGCACTCCGTCCCTGCCTCCCGCCTGGGCACACTGTCGGTATGCGACCTCCGAGCCGGCTGCTCCGCCACCTCTGCCCGGGGAGCCGCTGACAGCCGGCCATTGAGCCGGCCCCCCTCCCTCGGGGGGTTCCCCCCCCAACCCCCCCGCTTTTGCAAACACACACGCACCCCCCCCCCCCCCCTCCCCAAAGCACATTTAATGCTGATCCACTCAGGCGCCATTATCGGGGGTACGCCTTCGTGGAGTGTTTTGGTTCTTTTTTTTTTTTTTTCCTTCTTTTTTTTTTTTTTTCTTTTTCCTTCCCAACACTGGATGGTGCAGCATTCCCGGGGCCTGTGGTGTTACGGCTCGACTGCGTTTTATTATTTATTTATCTATCTTCTCTCCTCTCCCCCCCATCACTCCCCCCCTCCCTGCTCTCTCGATCCCCCCCCCCCCCCCGCTTCTCTCCGGTGCCGGTGCTGAGGACCGGGGAGCAGGACCCCTCGCTCTCCCTTCTACTGATGAGGGACCGAGCCTCACCCGCGTGTAGCATGCTGTAGCCAAAAAAGAAGAGAGGAGGGGGAGAGAGGAAAAAAAAAAAGAAAAAAAAAAGGAGAGAGAGAGAGGGAGAAGCGTCTCTCTTTCCCTCCCTCCCCCTCGTTTCCCGCGGATTGACTTCATGGCTTCGCTGTACCAGCGGTTCAGCGGGAAGATCAACACCTCCCGCTCCTTCCCCGTCCCCCCCGAGGCGAGTCACCTCCTGGGCGCCCAGAGCAGCGAGGAGGACGGCGCTGCCGGCAAGACCTCGCGTCCATTGCAACAGGAAAGCAGCCGGCCCCGCTTCCAGTACCAGCCGCGAAGTGACTGCGAGGAGGAGGATGTAAGCGCCGGTGTCGTTCGCGTTGGGTTGGGTCGGGGTTCGGGTGTCCCGTCCGTCCCCCCCCCTCTCCGCGCCCCCCGTCCTGCCCGTCTGCCCCTCCTGGCTAGCGGCGATCTCCTGCAGTTTGTCCGCGCTCCCGAGCGGGGCTTTGCGCTCCTCTCCTGCCCTCGGAGTGCCGGGGGTGGGACGGGACGGAGCCCGCACCGAGCCCAGCCCGGCCGGGGCTCGCCCGCCCCGCGCTGCCCCCGCACCGCTCCGGGCTCCGGGGCCGGGGGGCGTGGGGTCGGCACCTTGGGGGGCGGCAAGGGCCGGCTCCGGCCGGCTCCCTCCAAGAGAGGCAACCAGGCTTCATACCCCCCCCTCCTTTTTTTTCTTTCTTTCTTTTTTTTTTTTTTTTTTTTTTAAATTGTTACTCCGTGTTTTACCCTTTAGCACTCCCCGGGGCAGAGGTCTTCACCTGGACCGTCCCCCCTTGCTTTCCCGTCAGCCTCCCCCCAACCTGCCAGCGGGGAAACTTTTTAACCCCTGAGCAGCCGTTTCTGGGGTTCTTCCTCATCCCTTTCCCTGCCGCCCCCCCCCCGGCCGAGCCCCCGCGGGGAAGGCGCAAACTTCGGCTGCGCACCTTCTGCGGCCGTGCTGCCTCTGAGGGTAGCGGCTCCGGAGGGTCCAGCTGCGTAGTGTCGTAATAACCAGGGGCTCGTCCAGGCTAAAATCAGCCTGGGTTGATCGTTCCTAGTTCTTTCGGAGGAGGGGAAAGGGGGGATTTAGAAAGCAGGGAGACGAAGAAGGGCCAGTGACAGATCAGACCGGTTGGCTCCCCACGGCTGGTGTAGCCTGGATGGTGTTCACTTTGCAGGGGGATTTGATAGTGTTTTGCCGCTGTGGAAGCACACACAAGGGGAAGTAAGTGGCTGCAGTTGGGAATAATGTTTGCGTCTGTTAAAAATACTTCTTGCCCGGGTGGGACGCATTAGCTTTGCGGCAGGGTTCAGCTCTGCCTGCGGGAGCCTTCCCAGGAGAGGCACTGCTTCAAAGCCAAGGCAGCAGGTCTTGCCTAGTGTAGAGGAGAGAGTTGCGTTCACAGGGGAACTTCTTCGGGTTGTCTTTTAGTTCCCCATCCTTTTTCCCGTCCCTTCGTAAAAACTTTTGCGGTCTGTAGAGCAAGCGCACTTTTGCCAGGGATGAGGCAAATCGGCCTAAGCCTTCCTGAGGTGACAGCCCAGGGCTGGCAGCACTCAGGGCTGGCGGGAGCCTGCATTACTGCATCCCTGTGACCCGCTCACTGGCACTGGCCTTGGCACTGCTGCTCCTTGGCCTTGGCCAATGGCAAGAAGGGACCTGGCCCTTCGTACCTGGTCACCCACACCTACCCGTAACCCTTCCCAGCATGGCTGGGGACACAGCCCCCCCCCCCCCCCCCCCCCCGGGGGGGGGGGGGGGGGGGGGGGGGGGGGCCCCCCGCGCGGGGGGGGGGGGGGGGGGGCCCCCCCCCCCCCCCCCCAAGTGGCTGCTGGGCTCTAGGTGTCGCTGCGAGCCAGCGGAGCGGGGCTGGGCTTGGGCACATTTTCCTTGTTATTTGACTGTTTTAATTTTGCTTTCCTGGATTTGGAGACAGCAGATGTCTGGAGCCGCTTCTCTGATCACCAGACACGCTCAGCCGGGAAGGAAAGGATGCAGTTTAGCATGTGCAAGTGATTTGTGCTGACAGGCTCCAAGATAATAATAATAATATTAAACGACTGAAAGGATACTTGGTTTTCTGTTTCTTTTTTATTTTTTCCTTTTTTTTGTTTTTCTTTTCTTTTTTCCCCTTAGGGTTTGTGTGTGGGTGGAGGGCTTTGTTGTGTGGTGCCATCTGTAGAGGGAAAGGTGCCTGCTTAGGTGTCTTCTGCAATTAAGTGCAAAAAGCATGGCAGGAAAACAGGGATTTGGGGTGACTTCTAAACGCACGTGGGCACCTCATGTGAATTATTTTTAAAGGGGGCAACGTGTCTTGAGAAAGTTCAGTGGACCAGGTCGGGCAGTTCGAAGGTGCTCCCATCCAACTGAGGCTGGGCAGGCTGGGCTGAGGGTCCCCGCTGGGGAGGATCGTTGGGGTCGGAAGGATGAAGTCGTGACGAAGACAGCGGGAAGGGACGTCAAAGCGCACGGTGCAGGAGGAAGGGGGCCTGCCCGAATTGGGGAGGGTGGAATCCGCGGAGCTGTCCGCGGAACTGAACCCCCGAGGGCGGTGGGCGGCGGAGCTGTCCGCGGTGCTGAGTCCCGCCCCCCCCCCCGAGGGGAGCGGCGGAGCTGTCCGCGGTGCTGAGCCCCCCCCCCCCCCCGGGGAGGGGAGCGGCGGAGCTGTCCGCGGTGCTCATCCCGCCAGGGTCCGGCTCCGAGGCGAGCCGGCGGCAGCCTCTTGTCCTTGTCCTTGGCCAGATCTCTCTCCCGCCCCGGCGGCGGCAGGCAGGCTCTCCGAGGACGAGAGAATGCCGCCTCGGTGTGAAATCCCCGAGGCAAAGGGAAAAATGAAGCAGGCAGCAGGCGAGGACTATGGGAGAAGTGCAAGCAGGGCGGTCTGTTTGTGCAGGGTGTCAGGAGGATGTGCTGTTGCTTATCATGGGGAAGGGCTTAATGAGACGGCATTGGAAACTCCTTTCTAAGGTGATTAGACGTCTGATTTCTGTTTTACACAAATAGTCTAGTAGGATATTCACGTTGCCTTTCAACCTTCAACACTAATCTAGTAGGAAAAACCAGAGCTTAAAAATATAGAAACAAAGTTGTTTTTCTTTTTGCCTGGACACACTTGGTAATGTCAAAACAAACCTGAGAATGAGATTGTTCTGTTCCTAACTTAGTCATGTGATTAATAATTGGGAGAGAACTGAGTTTTTTATAGGTTACTGATGATGACTTCCATATGTGTGCTGCATTCAGTACTGTATTTTTAAGCCCCAGTACAGACCTCAATGCAGTACAAAACAGAGGGAAAGACAGGATCTTGCCTTTGAAGGCCACAGTACTGTTAGTAAGCATTTTGTCCACTGGAAGTACTACTGGTGGAAAAATGCTAGACAAAACCTATATGAAGCTAAAGAGGAAGCAGGAACTTTGTAGTAAACAGATTTTAAAACAAAGACAGTCGTGGTTTAATAAGACAGCTGTTCACTTCACTCTACTGCCACCATTGAGATGGACTTGAGAATGGTGATTTTGTAATATGAAAGTATAGCAAAGCAGAAGCGACAACATTCTGTAGTATTTTAACAAGTTTTTCTGATGTTTCAAATCATGGTAGGTATATGAGAAAATACATATAGTAGACCTAACTTATGAACAAAGCCTGGGTTAAATATTTCAAATTTTTTATGTTCATTATTAACCTGATGAGACAATCATGTTATTTATGAGAGGAGTAATGAGGAAACTAGGTCCTGTATAAATGAACCCAGAAAACCACTTCCTAATTGGCTCTGTGGCAGTAGTGATACTGAAGTTAATTGTTGCAAGAGCCGTAAACAAAATTCTGATGTGATTTTTGCCTTGTTGTAGGATTACTTTTTCACTACATTCATTTAGATATGACGAAATACCTGTGAAGACTCTCAGTAAAATCTAGCATGGTGGCATAGCCGATTATGAAGAATTGTGGTAACGTAATTCTCCTTTTTAGATTGATGAGATTAATGCTTTCCATATTGGACTGCAGATGGGATTTTCTCCTAGATGTTGACTTGAGAATTTTTTCCCATAAAATAGAGCTTTTTCATTTTTTCCAAGCTTTTTCTTCTTTGGCCTCACAGTGATTAATGAGTTTAATTTTTGCAGGCAACTGCCAGGAGGTGCTGAGTAAGATGTATCATGCTGATTGTGTATAACCCTGCTCCTTTTAATTACTGTGATGATAACAATGCATTAATCAGGTGCATAAGAAATTCAGCAGTTCTCTGTAACACAGAATATTGATCTATTTTATAAGGCACTGACTATAAAATGATGATCACAGAAGTCCTTTTTAAATTAAATTTTGTATGATAAGTTATGTGTTAAAAGTATTGAACGCTTCACTGAAACATCATAAAACTTTTCTATATAAAGAGCCGTATGCTGCATTCTTACAGGTTCGTTACTTAGCCAAAACTCCTATTGACTTTAATGGGAGACTTAACCACATAAAACCAGCCAGACTTAAAGTACAAAAGCTTTTATTACTGTGAATATTCTTTCTATAGCTGAATTCTGAATATTTCTCTCTTTCCTGCATTTGCTTAAAACTATGTTTCGCCATATATTATACTTTACTAGTTTTGCAATTGATAATTCAGAGTGGTTTACATTTTGAGAAGTTTTTCTTTCAGATATAAATAGCGATAATTTTGAAATGCTTCAGTGAAACTGTGTTTCCTGCTTGAATGAATTAAGGATTAAGTAAATCAAATATAATTTGTTAAAAGAATGAGTCTGATAAAGTGAGAATCAAAGCCATTAGTGTAAAAAAATTGTAATTTGGTATGTCAGACTTGCTGTTGCATGTAATTGAAAGTGTTAATTTTCAGTACATTATTTGTCTAATGGGAAGAGGTATTGCCTCATAGCAATGTGTGTCAAGGACAGTGTTTCAGAAAGGTTGAGGCCTGAGATGCAGGCAGCAGCATTTCAGAAGTCGTGTGGTCTTTTCCCAAAGAGATGAATGATTTGATTTTATAGAAGGTTTTGTAGGACTGCAGGATTCATAACATTACTGTAAAATACAGTAATTTGAATTGTAACCAGAAATCTATCTACAGATCTGTACTGCTGTGTTTATTGACAGAAACTACTGTCGAGGTCTGTAAGAGTCTCTTCTTCTGCCTCTTTTTGGTGAGTTCTTGGATGCTGAACTCAGTTATCCTACAGCCATTAAGATGTAGAGGGCTGGGACTAGTTGTTTCAATGGAAATAGGCCCTACAGACATTCTGTGAGCTCACCTTTTGAAATTAATAAAAGTTACAGCTTACTTCCTTAAAAAGAAATAGTTATAAATGTATAAATAAAAATAATGGGTTTTATTTGCATGGAAGCCTATCATATATTTTGTGATTATGGAATAAGGAATACTCTGATCTGGAGGTGATATGTTTTTTATACTTTGCTTTATACCTAAATTTAGAATTGAACTACCTTGTGATATTTGCTGTCAGTGTAAAATGAGCCTCTGTTTCTGCAATCTTTACTAGCCATGGTGATGATGCATGCACTAAAAAAAATCTGCCAGAGAGAAGGTATTTTTAAGTATTCAGGAATAACTGTGTGAAGAGGCTGAATCATCTGTCTAATAGTAGCGACCTCTGCAATAAGTTGGGATACCTCATATAGAGTACGCTGCTCACGTTATTTCTCTGGAGTAGCTGGTAGCTCAAGTGCAGAAAGAAGACACCTAGCCCAGGGTCAGAGCAGCTTGGCTTGTTTTCCAAGGGGCTTTCAAAGACACAGGGGGTGAGGAAAAAATATAGGAATATGTGCTGCTCTCCATTCTTCTGTATATTTTTGTTTCAGAAAAGGCCGGAACGAAGGTGGTTCTTAGGGTGTCCATCACAGCTTTGAAAATGCTCTTTGGGAGTCAGAAGATTTTGTCCCTTGAAATAAGAACCTTTACATTAATTTGGGCTAATATATTTATGCTTGTGATGGTCCAGCAAAATATCCCATTAAATTTCATTAACTTCAAGATGATTTTGCTGGGATTTTTGTCGGATGTGCTGGATGATTCCCAGCGCATTGCCGTGATGTACGTGCATTTTCGTGCTGTGACCAAGGGGTGGCAGTGTGTCTTGATCACACCGTTCCTATAGAGCGCTTGGCATTTCATTGCTTTTATACTAAAGTACCAACCAACCATTTGTTTGCATACTCATACCTACACGTGAGGGTTATTTTCAATTCCTTGCTGCTTTCTCTATGTTTGATTGACTTGATGACAGTTTTGTAACTCTCTTTTTCACCATCAGGGAGAAATACTTGCTTTCAAAGCTCATAAAAAATGGTTCAACAACAGTTTTTAAATAGTCCCATAGTCAAGCATAGGGGAAGGAGGGGAGAAATGAATCTTTCTTCTGAGGGAATGTTTCTTCTCTTTTCTCCCAAAGGAAAACAAAAAACCCAGTCTTTTCCCAAAATCTTCTTGCACTCATACAGGGTTGTGATACAGTGTAAATTTTCAAAAGTACACACAGATAATTTCAGTTTATAAATTCAGGGTTTTTAAAAACAAGATTTGTGGTCAAATAAAAATTACATATTGGAATCTAATTCCTAGTTAGGTGCATAAATACTCGCCTGTCTGAAGAGATCTAGTGTGCCATGGTCTTAACTGCCAATAGGTGACTAAGAATGAGAGTAGGGCATGGGCACTCGGCACGTGTGTGTTTTGCAGCATGGAGCAATGTAGAAGGGAACAGAGGGAGAGTGTAAGCGGTACAATCCAGTAAGGTGTTTCAAAGGGTGCTGTGGTGTTTGCGTAGTGGAAACACAAGTCCTTCACAACTTTTCCACCTATAGAGTGTTTGGGAACCTTCATTTCCCACATTCAACCAGATTTTTAGTTAACTTCTCAGCTTTTAAGCACTTTAATTTAGAGATCTTTCATACTTTGTTTTGTTAAAATAGCACTTGAAAGTCTTCCCAAAGATTACAGCAAATATTAACGCAGTTTTTAAGCCTCAAGGAACTTGTAACGTGGAGCCAGGGAGAGAGGAAGAGGGGGGTCTGATACTCATCCACATTGCAAGCAGTAAGTTTAAGCAAAGCTAATGGACTGTGTGAGCTAATGTGAAAAAGGCCACTATTGGGAATCTCTGCTGATGAAATCTTACCAGATTTCCATTGAGAATATTTTTTAATTGCTTATCACTTGTGTAGTGTAAATTATTTTCCTCTAAACAAAGTGCTTGTTAGTAGACCTCTGCTATTACATAGATTCTTCCACGAGTTGCTGTCTCTGTGCCTTTTAAAACTGCATTTAACATTATTATCTTCACTTTGCAGGTTTGGAGCTTGCTTTGAGAGAAGAGGGATTTAAAGCATCCAAAAGGAAGGATAGGAGTATCTTAATATTTTCATTCCATAATATTTGGGGGGGGGGGGGGGATGTTGGGTTTTATTTTTTTCTTTTTCTTTTCTGTATTTGTCAATAGCATCTACTCCGGCATTTCAAGTAGATTTCTCTCTAGGCAGACCTCAAAAGCAAATGCAAATTTCTCCCCAGACTTGCTATCTTGGCCGTACAGACCTGCATGAAATGGAAAGGCAGCAGTGGGAAATGCCTGGTAACCTCAGCTCTAGTTATATGGCACTCATTAATTTGAAACTGTGTAAATGTTCCTTATTTTCTGTTAAAATGAGCTCCAACTCTCTATAAAAGAAAGTAGCTGTGGTATTTTGGTCAGAGGAGAAATGAAACCCATGGAGACTGAGCCATTTCAAATGTTAGTGCAGTCTCCAAGCCATAGATCTGAAGACACCTGGGGAGCAGAGCCAGCAGCAGGTTTACAGGGGATCCCTCTGCATCCTGCTCTCCTCCCATTCTTGCAGAGGGAGGATAATGTCCAGCATCTGGGGAGCAGCAGGAGGCTTGTTCCTGCCTGTTGTCCCTTCTCAAGGGTGTAAACAGTGGTTTGCAGAGCCTAGTCATGTAGAGTTTGTGTCTGTGAAGATGAACTCAAGTGTCCTGTAGTGGCTCTTGCTAAAGTGGACTAAAAGAGACTTGTATTTGTAAGGCCAGTCTTTGGCTGCTGGCAGTAGCAAAAGAGACATTTATGCTTGTGCCAGGGGCATAGAAAAGCAATGTGGTGGCAGCTGCTGTGGGCAGGTAGGGTGGTATGGGAGGTGGCTCCGGCGTGGATGGCTCTTCCCATTTGCTCCCAAGACCTCCCAATACCTTAAGAGCAATAGAGGCTGCAAGCAGAGCTCAGTTCTTCCTCTCTCCTTTTCCCCAGCCCTACTTCATGGGAGAAAATCTCAGTTCTGTTTGTGCTGCTGGGAAGCCATGAGTCAGTTCTTCCTCCCTAACAGGTGGCTGCTGGCAACCTTATCTCTCTCTGCCCTGGCGCCTAAAGATGGATCTCCCAGCAAACCCCTCAGATGGCTCCTCTCCAGCCGCTTCACAGTGACATGCCCTCTGGCATTGCAGAACGCAAGTGTCAGCTGCTGCCTGTCTCCCCTGCTTTCCTCTCAGGATGGGCAGGTCGGGTTATCTCATATTCCAGAGAAACACAAGGAACCTTGAGCAGAGAGGAAAGAGGATGTTGGGATCTGCTTTAAATAGTGCTTGACCTCTTGCATAAGAGACTGATTGTCCCAAGATAAGTTTATTGCATACACAGCTCTGAGATTTGCGCAGATTGCTCATGGGATCATGTTTCATGTGACTGTAGAATCCTATCTTTATTTGTTCGTCATTTATTGCTAAATCCATCCTCATGTTTCCGGATAACCTATATTAAATACGGCTTGTCTTTGGTTTTGTTTTTCCTATTTTCTTTAGGAGCCAGAAAAGAAAGGTAATATTTAAAAGACCAATCATCTATTACATTGTTGATAGGGAAGCTGTAGAAATCAACGATGTTGCCATAGAGACATAAATGGTTTATAGTGAACCAAAGATTTCCACTTTTACTAGTCTTCCTGGTAGGCATACTGAATGTAAACACTTTATTGATAACAGTTCCTCTGTCTGTTCTATGTTAACTTTTTTTTTTTTTAATTTGGGTGTTTGCAATCCCAGATATAAGAGGAAGCACCTGGAGAAAAACACTAAAGGTATTCTAGTGCTTCGCAGTGTCCACTCTAATAAAGTGGGTGCTGTTGAAGCAGCTGCTTCTCTTCTATCGTGAACTGCAGCACAAACAACACTTGTCAAAACACATACAATGATTTATTGCAAACAAGAGTAATTAATAAAGACTGGCATAGCCAAGGTTTAGGATCACAGTGACCCAATCTGTTGTACTTGCCTTGTTTATCCACTCTGTGTTTGAGTTCTGCATGCCTGGAAGAGGCTTCTTCAAGGAATGGGTAATTCTCACTGATATCTGGGCACATTTCTATACCTTCTCTTCGAGGTGGAATGGATCCGTCGTAGAGCATTGGAATGACAATTAGGGAAGTCTTGCCATTCCTGGGTCTGCCACCAACCTGCTGCATGACCTTCAGCTAGTTAGTTATCCCTGTGGGGCAGGACCTGTATCTGGTGGATACCATAAAGGAATCAAGGCCATGACTTCATTTGTGGCTTCGCTGTGGTCGTGCGGAATTAAATAATTTCTGCTTTTGCCCTAAAGCTTTGGGCTAAAAAGAACCCATAGAAACATGAGATTATTAATAATTAGCAGTGCGGTCATTAATTCTGACAGTGGCAACATTTGTGGGAGCATTGCTAATAACCAAAACAGGCCTGATTGTGCTTGTTTATGGTGGGCTAAAGGTCTCTCTCATTACAATGTTTCACAGGCGGTGCCAGGAGCTGATAATCACTATAATGCACATTTTTCTTTTAGCTAAGAAAAGCTAATAAGCATCTGTAGTTTTGAAAATGTCAGATTGAGCCAAAGTGCATGCAATTAGATAAGGATAATGTAGCAGATAATAAGGAGATACATGATGCTGGAGGAGCAGTTAGACTATTGTGCTTTGGCTGCTAAAGTGCTATGTGTCATATAAAAGAAAGTGGTTGTTGGTTGAGGGAAAACAAGCCACACGTTGTCAGAGATGGAAACGTGAGCTAATGTGGTAAAGTGACAAGGTTAGTCCTGGGGGAGTATAAACATGCATGTCAGGCTCTTGATAGATGGAAGGGTTGTCTGGGTTAGAAGTCATGTACGTGGGAAGGTGGGAAAGGCCACGGAGGAAAAAAAAAGGAAGCAAATGTGGAAAGGGAGATGGGCAGAGTGGAGTAATTTGTGGTTGCTGTCTCTAAGATTTTTTTTTTTTTTTTTCTGTTTTCAAAGACTCTCTGTCTCGTATGTGGTGTCTGGGCTATTCTGTCTGCTTTGGTGTGTTAAAAACTTTCTGAGACAACTTCTTTGCCCGGAAGGAGATACAGCTGTGATGATTAGGAGGCTGGATGTGAATTTTCAAGCAGTGTCCTCAGTTTAATTTGCCACTGGGGGAAAGAATGAGGCAGACCCTGAAAGCAAGAGAAAACAGCAAGAGGATGAGAACCAGACAAGGAACAATGAAGGGAAAGAAGAAAGAAGACAGCTGTGATGCACAGAACTGGATCCCAGCTCTGATACTGGAAGCCCAGACATTTTGCTTCTCAAATATTCTTTGCTATAAGGCAAAATATTTATTGTTGCTGAGACAGAATATTCCACATTTGCCCTTCCCTCCTACTTAGCCTAATCCAGGAACTAGCTCTGGGCAGGTTCTCCCTAATCTGGGAGAAAAGGACTTTCTGTCTCATATTTTTTGCTGAAATGTCTTTCCAACCCTTATCTCACCTCTGCTGAAGTGTTCTGATGTCCCCAGAGGAGAGAGGTTGGAAGCTATTTCTCCCATCTTTTGGTTCTATGATAACTTTTACTCTTCAGAATACACCAAGTATTTCATATCTTTATAAAATACCTAACAGAAAAGCTGCTTGTATGTAGTTCTCATCCTCTCCTCTTCTGTAATGACTTTAGGAAGATTTTCTATAAATACTTAATTAGTGACCAGTTATGTAGTGTTACAGCTGCAATCTCAGGAAAAAAAAATTATTGTCCTTATGAAATGTTTGCACTGTGGATAACAAATTCAAGGTATATTTTGGCACTTACAAAACATTGTCCCTTTCCATTTCAATTTACACCAGAACGTACCCCTTTTTGGTGTAACTGCAGCCCAGGTTAACAGTGCTTGTATTAAAGGGTTGTACAGAAGCATGTGTTTGATGCATGTGTTTGGAGAGGTCTCAAGGAGAATCTTATATCCTCAGGCCTTCACTTACAAGTGGGAGCTAAGAGTTTCCGATGCTATCGCCATCCAGTGCAGTCCGCATTCCTATGTTGTGTGACGTGATTGCAGTTATGTGGCTTTTCAGGCTGCATCTTCATCTTTCCTGACCCTTCACCATTATGTGTGGCAGCTCAGCTAGGAGCTCCATAACTGAAAAGCACATTTTCTGTACCTGTACATTTTCTATACATTCTGGGAGACCCTTCTCCAGGTCTATGAATGTGGGCTTGCAAGAATGGAGTTCATGGTATGGGCTTGGATCAGGTTTCTGGTAAAGCTTTCAGAAAGCAGCACTGAAACATGCACTGTCTGTGAGTATTTAAGCTCAGGGTGGGTTGAAATTCTCTTCCTATGAATGTTCAGGGACATTTCCAGGATGCAAACTCAGAGCATGTGTAAACATGGTGAAAAGGATTACTTTTGTGGTTGGTTGTTTTGTTTGGTTTTTACAGTTCAGTCGATAGCAAATGACATGCTCCTCAATAAGCTGTTCTTCTCCAGGTGCTGGGCAAGCTTCATATTAGAGGAGAGGGAGAAGAGAGGAAATCATCCATCTTCTCTCATGTTGGGTCATGAGGGAATACTGTCTTTCACAGGTACAAGGATGCTCATAGCTCTGTAGTGGCTCTCTCCTCTTTGGACGAGCTAGAAAGAAGTGCCTCATTGCACTGGAGAGAGAAGGTGAAGGTTAAGAGCAAGGTTAAAGCCAATGTAATCCCACTCTGTAGATCTGCATGTGAAATCCCTCGAATTACAACCATGTTCCTTCACTATGTCTTTCTGCCTGTGCTAAGCTGGAAGTGGGCTTTTGGCAGATAGCACAATGCTGTTGGGCTGGAAAGATATGTGAGAATGCCATAGTCAGCTTTTTAACTGTGTAATTTAGTATAAAATGTAGGGAGCAGCAGTGTGAATCAGAGGATTGAATTTGCTCTAAAAGTTCCACAAAAGGCTCCTCTTTTGCTAAAGACAGATTGTGCCAGTCCAACCTGAAAAACTGTAATTTAATTTGAAAGCACCGTTCTGCATTCCTTTCACCTGATCTCGACTGGTGACGAGCCATAAAATTTCTCTGTGGTCCACTGGAACTCAATAGATGAGAATTTCCTAACTTCATAAAATGATTAAAAGCACTCCAAATGTATATTATTAGCAAGACTTCTGTGAGACAACTCAATCAGCAGGCTTCGGGTGCCTTTGTGAAAGGTTTGGTGAGCACGGTTTGAATGGCAGATTGCTGAGACCAATATTAATTGAGGGGAAGACTAATAAAATGCAAGGCTTTATGCTTAAAGTAACTTCAAAGAACAAACGGTGGCGCGTGTGTGGGACAGGGGTTTTTCCGGTTTGCCACAACGCCGTGTAGATGGATTGTACGAGGATCAATGTCTCTAGCAGGGATACGTGAGATCTGTGTGGCTGATTTGGGCAGCAGCCCACTCCAAGTGTTTTTCTTTAACCCAGTGCTTTGGACAGCACTGGAAAGCAGAAAGAAGTAGATTGGTTTTATGTGTTCTGCCTGTATCTCATCTAGAAAACTCATCTCCTCCAGCATGCTGTATCATAAACCAAAAACCGAATCCACTTTCATCAAATGTTTGAGAGTGATGAACCATTTCAGGACCGTTCTGTTCTGTTTAAGGCATTTCTACAAACAGAAGAAGGATGATTGATCGACTCATTGCAAAATGCATGTTGCGCATTAGGGACTGCCTTTCCCCTCTCCCTCTCCCCCATCATGCAGGCTGGCTATCACTTTCCAAACAGACAGGACAATGTGACTATTTCTATTTTATTTTTCTGTTCCATTTGTTTTCCTGAATGCCAGGCAGACACTTGTTAAGGGGTGAATGGGCAGCCAGATTTCTGGAAACTGAGCCTCTTAACATCAGTTTGGATACTCGAGATTTCTAAGATTGGGTAAAGAAATCTCGTGGCTGCTTTTAGTCAAATGGGTTATTTGAGAGTTTTTCTATTGACATTGCTAAACTTTCTGTTGAAAGCTTAGAATAAACATCTGTCATAGTTAGTGCTTACTTCTCTTTTCTTCCCCTGGAGCTCAGGGCACTCCAGCAAGGTACAGCACCAAAATCTGTTCTTTACTTCACACCGATGCAATCTCCAGCATTCCTAAATGTAAGTTCATGAGCTTGCTAAGAGGGAAAGAGGCTTTTTATACTTAATAGGCCTTATCAAAGCTGCCAGGAGCCTGCTCCAGCATGGGCTTCCCATGGGGTCACAGCCTCCTTCAGGCACCCCCCTGCTCCGGCGTGGGGTCCCCCGTGGGCCTCCCTGGGCTGCAGGGGCACAGCCTGCCCCACCATGGGCTGCCCCAGGGGCTGCAGGGGAATCTCTGCTCCGGCGCCTGGAGCCCCTCCTGCCCTCCTGCTGCACTGGCCTGGGGGGCTGCAGGGCTGCTCCTCTCACATCCTCTCACTCCTCTGCTGTGTGCTACTGTTCCGCAGCAGTTTTTTTTTCCTTTTTAAATATGTTACCCCAGAGGCGCTACCACCATCGCTGATGGGCTCAGCCTTGGCCAGCAGCAGGTCCATCTTGGAGCCAGCTGGCATTGGCTCTGTCAGACACAGGGAAAGCTTCTAGCAGCTTCTCACAGAAGCCACCCCTGTAGCCATAACCCCCCACATCGCCCCACACCGCTACCAAAACCTTGCCACATAAACCCAATATACTATCTAGGAGAAAGTTTCATTATCAGACCTAGGCATTCCCAGCATTTTTCTTGGTCAGCTTCAACAATCACTGCTCATTTATTCAGGTCAATGAGCCCTTCTTCTTTTAGATGAAGGATATTGTTGGAATATGAATACCTGGCAGTAGTCTGGCCTTAAGTCGGTTTAGGCTGGAAATGATGTCTAAGATCGTGGGCATTGAAGTACTGGAAGAGCATTCCATTAAGAGTGGACAAAGATAAAAATCGTATCTGGCTTTAAGGTGGATCTCAGTAACTGTATTTTCATGGGATTATATGTCTGCCCTTGGAAGCAGAGAAACCACAGGGCTCCCTTTTACAACTAAATCCACTGAAATTTTGCATGCAGCTAGTGAGAGGTCTCTGCCTCCAGCTAGGTAACAGGAATTTCAGTCCTAATTACACAGGCTAAACATCTTTTAGAAGAATCTCCTGAAGGGGTAAAGTATACAGTCTGTTTGTTAAAAAAAAAAATGTAGCAAAATGGGTTATACATGGCTGAATACATCCTTTGTACATATTTTTAAGATTCAGTCAGGTTTATTCAAGAGTCCCTGGATTGCAACATTTTAAACAAATTGTGTGAGGTGCACCAGGTATATATTTCTGTAAGGATTTCTAGCTACCTCCCCTGTAGGCCAAACACTTTTCAATTTTAAGAGGCAAGATGTTAAGATGTCTGTCACTATAAAGGGCAGCAGCATCCACTTGCCTTTTAGTTGCAGATGGTCTGTATGGGCAGAACTAATTCAGAGCAGTTCTTTTTCCTTTACTGTTGTAAATTGTAGTCCTTGTTTTGCCAAAGTGCTTTGCTCTAGCTTGTCTACACAGAGTCCCAGAGTCCTTTACAGACCATACCTTTGCTTATCTTAGTAACAAAGACAAAAGCCTATGGCTGAGAAGCCTTTGGAAGAAGGTTTGGTTTGTGTTATAGGACCGCTATAATGTAATCTGAATGCAAATTATCTCCAGATTATGTGAATTGCAGATCTGGTTATCTAAAGAGAAGCTCAATGCATCCATATGATTGAGAACACTAGCTCAGAGTTTGAACAACCTTACTGGATATTTCCCTTTTTTAATATAAGTGATCCCCAGGCTACCAGAGCAATGCTGTTTCTGTGACAGAATTGCTTCACTGGAAGCACCCAAGTCCATCAAAGTCGCTCTGTGAACCAGAAATGAGCAGGACAAGAGTTCCCTTCATCTAGGAACATACTGGGTGCCCTTCAATGCCTCATTGCCTTGTGTGGGTTCAGCGTGGGTTTAACATGTGTTGGAAGGTTTGAGTCCATTATAAAACACCAGTCATTTTAGAAATTCTGCCTGGAGGAGGAGAAACTGCCCACTTGGTACATGATGCTTTAGCAGCTTTGGCATTCATCTGATCTGGGTTTGGTTCTCAACCTTGTTCGAAACCCCACCTCGCAGGGGGGTTGCTCTTGGCTCTCCTCTTTCTTCTCCTTTCTAACACAGGTGAGACAGGTGAGTTGGAAAGGAAACTGAGGGAAAGTGAGCATGGCTGGAGGGTGGTGGGAAGAGCTCCGAGATGTAGGGCTCTGATCCTCAGCAGCTGGTGGGTGTAAAAAAAGCCCAGGAAGGGGTACCACACACACCAGGCAATTCCTGTTAGCTTCTTCCCCTCAGTACCCCATATGCTGATTTTTTAAGCTGAGTGGGCTCACACTGTTGACGATGTAGGAATGATTTGTAAGCAGCCATCTCCTTTATTGTGTCTGGCCCTGAGCACTTTTGAAAATTTGACCTACAGCACAGACTTGTTTAAAACTAATGCAGCCACTTCTTCAAATAAAGCAATGAGAGGCATATGTGTGACAATATTTAATATAACAAGACTGCTCTCAGGCAGCAATTTTCTCACCAGTTATTCCAACATTGGCAGAGGAGAAAGGCCCTCTCGCTTTTCAGACCATGCAGGAGGAGAACAGCAGAAGTGGTGCTTTCTGAAACGGGTGCTCTCGGTGGGGATGCTGTATCGGTGCAGTTAGAGGCAGGGGATGCAGGTGAGAGCTGCTCACAAGTGTGAAGAAGTGGTTTGGGTGCACAGGGCAGCGGGTGTGTTGATGTGGTGGGAATTGCCAAAGTAATCTCCAGTTATCCCAGCAGCGGAGGGAAAGCGTGCTGCACGTGAGCAGTAAGTCAGCAGGCACCATGGCTGTGGCTCATGGCTGGGGCTTAGACAGCTGGCTTCTGTTCCTGTATGCCATTTAATTTTTCGGGAGCTTTTAAATCCCTGTGTGGTATTGGGCAGATTTTCCAGGAGATTTTGGTTATGCAATAAAAGCCATCTGATATTGTTTCTACACTGCTGTTAAGATGAAGCATTCTTATTATATCCTATAATCTTACTCGTGCTTTCTATTCTTGATGGTTTTTCTAAGCCCTGGGCTAAAAGGCATTGTGATAGAAATGATTCACCCAACAAAACATCCAAACTATGAAGTGCTAAAACTCCAGCCTTTTTTTTTCTACTTCTCAAGACAGTGTGGATAAAGCAGTACAGCTTATACTGCATTAAAGTGCTAATTTATGTTGAACACTCAGGATTTTCATGGTTATTTGAGCTGGAATTTCACATGCCACCAAACATGCAGTTGATCTCAATCAGTGCCTCCCCAGGGCCGTGTCCGCCCAAGGGATGAGCTTCCCTCATCAGGCTATATGTGCAAGGCTGTATTCTTGTGGAGGAACTGAGGGTACCCCAAGCACTGTGTTGTGCTGATGCAGTGCCAGCTTTCAGCTGCTCCTCATTCATACGAGTCAGAATTAATTTATCTACTGATTACTCACATGGCTGTAAACTTTCAGTCGCTGGCGGAGGTTGTTCAGGGCTGCTTTAGACATCTCTGCATGGCATTACAATATACATCAGAGAAATCACCACATTAGGCATTCAAAAAATATAAGCAGTGCTGGACTTAGAGTTGCCAGTGAGTCCCTTCATTCAGCTGTTTCTTGTATTCATTACTCTAGTTTCCTCGTGTGCCTTATGTTAGTCTTTAATTAAATGATTGCATGTCATTGTGGGGTTTTTTGCACAGGACTCATCTTCCCGTGCTCACACTGATTTTATGAAAAGCTCGTCAACATTTCATTTTCCCCCTGTTGTTTAATGTGTGGCCCTAGGCTTTGATCTGCGCTTTCTTCAGATGCCGTTTAATTTTCTCACAGGCTCTTCTCTAGCGTTTACTGCCACAGTATTTGAATGCATCTCAAATGCTAGTGAATTTGTTTCCACAGGACAGCTGCTGAGCATGAGGAGGGGTTTATTACCATTCCATAGATAGTGAATTGAGGAACAATTCATACATCGAGAATACTTTGATGTATGTATGGGGTTATTTTTATGGGAGTCCAGAGCACAAGCCTGTGCCCTCAGTGACAATGCTGACCCTCAGCATTTATACTGGTAGTAGCAGAAGTCCCAGAGGTGAACATCTGTGAAGTACTACTGTAATGCTCACTTCACAGTATTCAGCTTAAAAACATTTAACATAACATTGCCCAGCATCACAGAATCTGGTTGTATGAGAGACAGGGAAATCATCCATGTCTTCAGGGTGGCAGTCCATTTGCTGAGTCATGAAACTGTCCTTCCTCTTGCTTTCCAGCTCAGTGCTTCATTTACTGCATGCTGTTTCTTCTCAGCCATGCTTGTCACCATGGGCCCTACATACAGCTTGCTTTGACTTCCTAAGTCCCTTATGAGGCAATGGCCTTTGTGGTGGAGTCCCTCTGTATTTGAAGACAAGAAGACTAAGTTAAGGTTACCTTAGACTATATCAGTTCTACATAGACCCCCGATGTTGTGCCATACTTAATTTTAAAGCAAGACTAAGTCTTAAAAAAGCAAGCAGGAAAAAAAGAGATGACATTACATGACAGCAAATGGAGTCTCCAGTGATTCATCAGTGGGTTCGAAGTAGGAGAGTGTGACCACAGACCGTTGAGTTAACGGAGTAGCAGAGTAGTTTTGTTCTCATCCTCTCTAAGAATCCACTGTTGTGGGGAAATAGGTCCATCTTCTTCTGTACTTTCATAGCTGTCAGGACACTGGAAATGCATAGTGACTTGGGAATGCTGAATTCTTTTCTGATAGCAAAGGGCATATTTTGGTAATTTCTACCTGACTCCTTAGGAAATTAGATCTCTGACACATTTCTACTATCTGTTCCCCTTTTGTATGCTAAGTTATTTTTGTGGAAGTTACTTACCTTTCTGCTGGTATTCATACAGTGCCTGGCACAGAGAAGATGTGGTTTGTGCTGGGATACTTAGGTAAACTTAGCTGAGCTATTTTCCAAATGAACTGTATTTTTTTTTTTCCAAACCGTGTCATTTCAGTTGTCATGAAACTGGCAAGGTTGTCCTCACTTTGCGGACAGTTTTGGCAATAAAAATTTAATTTAGGCTAAATTAAAGAAGGAGAAGAAGGGAGTTGTAGCGATATGTCTGGATGGGTGAAATCATCTTTCAGAAAGTTTCGTGATCACTAAGACACAGGATTTTATGGGTTTGCCTTACAGAAGCCAATACCACCTTGTAGGGATAATTAAACATTCCCAGCAGCAAAGCTTTAAACCCAGATATCCAATTTCCCAAGACAGTGTGTTAGACGCCATGGCAGAGAGTTGTTATTGTTCTCTGATCTACATAATAATTTATGTATTCCATGTAAAGTGGATCAGCTCATGTAGAAAAGAATGAGTGTCTTCTCCCAGCATATTTTCAAAATCTTTAGCCTGGGGTATAGAAGGATGAAATTCCAGGAGGTCCAGCAGTAGAACAAAAACAACTAAGCTGAAAGAAGCAGTGTCCACAAACATAAAGTACAACTATTTTTTTCATGATCCTTCTTGTTCTCATGTTCTGGAATTTTGTATTATTCTAGTTGCTACTGCACACAGTTTATTTCTATTGAAGCATTCCAAGAGATGTTTATCTTTTGTATCTTCAGTGGTTTTATTCCTGAGAAAGACTAATTGAAATCTGTCTCCCATTCATCTTCCTGCTTTGTGGGATATCACGTCTGAGTTAAGTTCAGGGAGAACTTCGGAGCTGATGTAACAAACCTAGAGGATTTTCCTGCTTTTAATAAAACAGAGCATCCTTAGGGTTTTAGAACAGTTCCTGAAGGAGTCAATAGGAAGAAATGTTCATCATTGCTTAATGGAAAACAGTAGTCCTCCTGCTAAGAGAGAAATGCAACACCACAGGTTTGGGGGTTTTTTATTGCTTTATGTGATAAAGGATATGCTTCCAAATCCTCTGGGGCTGGAGAAACTTCATGTACCTTGAAAACAGAAATTTCCCTGTGTCTTGAGTGGCTCAAAGGACTAAATTCGAGGAGGAAAATTAAAAGAAACAAATGAAGGTTTATGAATGAATGCAGAAGAAAATATTCCTGTGTGTGCTCTGATGACATAAATGTCTTTTGGGAAGAAGATTTGCACACAGTTGGCCACAAAGATGAAAACAAGTTTAAAGTCTGGTCTGTGTGGAAGAGAGCTTCTTAAGGGTGATATTCCTGAGGCTGTTTGGAATTCTTTCTGGACAGAAAGTTCAATTTCACTTTGCGGCCTGTAAATATTTAGTAGTTTGCATTCAGGAACAATAAGTTATGGATTCAAGATCAAACAGAGCAGTGTGTGGTGCTATGTCCTATGCTAAAAGGAGTAGTTCTGAACTACCTGGAAAAATAGATTTATTCACTGTTTTCCATAATTACATTCAATATATCTGATCCTCAGGTCACAAGATTTTGCTGCATTAGAACTGTGGTTTTGGGTGCAGATGCGACACCAGTAAAGAGCTTGTAGCTCTGAGAGCAGCAGACAAGATTCAGTATTCCCCAATCACCCTGAGCTCCTGTGTTGGAAAGAACAGGATTTTGCTGCATTGCTGGAAAAGTGCTGGCATATTTAATGTAGCCAACGGCAGCTTGCATGCCTCATGTATGCAGTGAGCCTGTGCCTACCTGGTAAAGAAGAAATCACAGGGTTTAGGCACATGACCTGTTAAGTGGCAGCTTTCAGGCAGTAAGTGCCCTGTAAGGGCTAAACTAATCCAAATTACCTTACCTTTGTCACATGCTAAAGAAAGTTACTGCAAATCACCTGCCAAGTGATAGTTATATTGCTTGCTGTAGCTTGCCAGTTTGCAACTGAGCCCCAAGGACCATCCATCCTTTGGAGACAGCCTGTTCGTGCCTTGCCCAGTGGAGTCTTGCTCTGGGAGTGGCACTATGACAATATCGTGAGGGACTCATCAGTGTGAGTGAGAGCTATCTGCTGGGCTGCGTCAAATCTCAGACTAAACTTGTGATCTTCACTCGAGTTTTTAGCGCATAAAGCACCAGTATCCCTGTCGCTATCCTATCCATCTCATTCCACACTTCCTAACTATAGATGAAGTATTTTTTTAATATGCCACTAATTTGGGAGCTGTATTTCTCATTCTCCCTGAGGCAGGTAGGAGTCTTTCATCTCTTCTGCAGATAACCACAGCAGTGTGCCCAGGTGGCCAAGAAGGCCAATGGCCTCCTGGCTTGTATCAGGAACAGTGTGGCCAGCAGGAGTAGGGAAGTCATCCTTCACCTGTACTCCGCACTGGTGAGGCCAGACCTCAAATACTGTGTTCAGTTTTGGGCCCGTCACTACAAGAAAGACATTGCTTTGCTGAAACATGTCCAGAGGAGAGCAACAAAGCTGGTGAGGGGTCTGGAGCACAAGGCTGACAAGGAGCGGCTGAGGGAACCGGAGGTATTCAGCCTGGAGAAGAGGAGGCTGAGGGGAGCCCTTATCGCCCTCTACAACTGCCTGACAGGAGGCTGTAGTGAGGTGGGGGTCGGCCTCTTCTCTCTGGTAACAAGCAATAGGATGAGGGGAAATGGTCTGAAGTTGCGCCAGGGCAGGTTTAGGCTAGACATTAGGAAAAACTTCTTCACCGAAAGGGTTGTCAGGCTCTGGAACGGACTGCCCAGGGAAGTGGTCGAGTCCCCATCCCTGGAGGTATTTAAAAGCCAGGCAGATGGGGTGCTTAGGGACATGGTTTAGTGGTGGGATGGCAGGGTTAGGTTAAAGGTTGGACTCGATGATCTTAAACGTCTTCTCCAACCTAAATGATTCTATGATTCTAACCAGCTCATACTCTTTCTACACCTTCCCAGAACAAATGTCTGGATGCCCCTGTGCTGATTATATCTGCAAGATTTCTCCTTCACCCAAAACTCATAAGGGTCCTTGGCTGGCGTGGCAATTCTTTGTGCCAATCTAAACTAGACTGTAATAAGTTAAGAAAAGGTGCATGTAAATACAGGTATGTTTGTCTACTAGAAGGTTAAATTCATTGCAATCTTGTAGTCTGTTGTGGTCCTTTTGGTAGCTCACAAGTCAGACGATGGGATACTTCCATTCATCCATCTCTTTTGACATAGTGAAGACAACAGGAAGGTGCTTGCTCAGGAAATGCTGCGCTTCCTCTGCCTATGGAGTAAGTGGAGCTGCTGCTGCCAGGGCTATGTGGCAGATGTTGATGGAGCCATAGCCATCTTTCATCCTGTCCAGCCATGGTCCAGCAATGCATGGAGTATTGGTGCTGGTTGCGGCTGAAAGGCATCTTCAAAACTGCAATGTGTTACATGAGGTTGAATTGTTCTGAAGTTGTCTGACTGACACCTTCTTCTGCAGGTCATGAGCTTCCATGAATTATGCCTGCTTTGAGCTGAGAAACTGTTTGAGATAGAGTGTAATCAGAGAAAAATATCCAGTCTGATCCGAGCATGCCCCGGTGGCAGAGAATCCATCAAGATGTTAAGTCATGCAGTCATTAATCACTTTGCTCTTAACTGTGTGTCTCATTTTTCACCTGAATTTGTCTGAATTTGTCTGGCTTCAGATTTCAAGCATTGATCTCTGCTGGGAGGCTGAAAAACTTTCTATCATTCAAAATATATGGTAGAGGAAGAAACTAGTGCTTGACAAATGTAGGTCTGTGCTAATGTCACTTTCTTTTTTACACTTCTTTTCCTACCTTTGACATTTCTTCTCACAAAAAAAAAAAAAAAATCAAAAAAACCAAACCAAACCCTCTTCTTGCTTCTGCGAAGGTTTGTAAAGGAACTACTGCAACTGTGGAGGTAAAACTGCAACTCCTGTAGGTGTAACCATGTCTGATAAATGGCTATTTTGACTGGGTGCTGTTAGGAGTTTAGTCCTGGCAGCATGAAGCCAGCTGTGGGCTTCTCATGGCTGCCAGATACAAGTTTGTGTTTGCATGGCTAAACTTGCTGCTGGGACTTAAATGTTCCAGGGACACGAACTTGCTAGAACAAAGCAAGTATGGGCTGCAGTCTCCTGTCATCAGGCATGAAGATATACTGTGTTTCTTAATTTATTTCTCCCTGATCTGTATCTCTTGTCATGAAATTCAAAATAAGTCTTACCACTTAAGAGTCAACAAATTGCCTATTTATTGTTTATGGGACTGATCAGAATGGAAATTCTGCGGAATGATGTTACTGAAGTTTGCATGAACAAGGTCACTTCTGGTAGTGTCTGTCTGTCATAGTTTTAACAGAAAACAAAGGTTTAGAATGTACTGCTCTTTAAAATCTTGATAAAGCATGTTACAAATAATAAGTATAGCTTGCTTGAATGTTATAGGCTGGTTATGTGAGAGAACAGAGATCTGCAGGGCTTTGGCATTTGAGTATTTCTGTAGAACTGCCTAGGATCCTGCACCTTGGGCACCAAAATGGCTTCTGTGTGCAGACCCCAAATGTAATTCAAGGATACAAGAAAGAAAAAGGGGGAGATGAATAAGCAAGGAGGGGAACAGACAGTTCTTTTGCCCAAAATATACTATAGGTGTATGATGACACACAATAGCCTATTGAGAGAAAAAACAGTGGCAAAAATACAATAACAGTGGCAAAAGGGCTAAGAGAATAGGCTGGGAGTATGTGCAGAAAAAATGTTGACAAGAGCCACTTCCAATCCAGAGGGAGAGATTAATTTCTTCTTCCTGCTGAGAAGGTGTGAGGGTAGGTGGTAAACTAACCTGGGTGTGGTTAAATGAAAATCCGTAGCTGCTGGAGGAGCTGATCTGCAGAGGTCTGATGCTTCACCAAATGCATCTGCAGGTCCTCAGCACTGCAGCTAATGCTGGTTTTCCTGGTGTGCTTCTTAAAGCTACACTTCACAGAATGGCCCTAATGTTGCTCCACTGGGCAAAATGTTTTCCATCTTAAGGTCTTTACACAGTTGAAGCAAGATGAGAGTTGAAGAGATGAGAGAGTCAGAGATGAGAGTTGATTCACAGTTGAAGTGAGGAGAGAGATGAGATGAAGGAGGCTCTCTCCCATCCTTCCAGAGCAGGCGCTTCTCCATAGTACACTCCTGTGTTTGTCCAGTTTGACTTTAAATTATTCAAACTGTGGGCATCCCTAAAGCAGCCTATTTCATAACTAGAATCTCGATGAGCCCCTCAGTTCACAGAACAGACCCTCCTGCGTGCCTCCGAGAGCTGTGTGTGCTGATTTGGGATGGGCTATGGACCATGGAGTAGAAATTGTTCATGGCCAGCCACAGGGGTTGAGCATGACCCTGTAATCTAAGCTGTGAAGCTCAGCTTAAAACAGTCCAGCTGACCATGTGTGCATTAATCTCTCTCTGTAGGCATTTTGAAGTACCATTCTGTGAGGGCCACAGGGAGGATTGGTTTCAGTGGAGCCTAGGTTGTAGCTGCTGTATTTAGGCACCATTAATGGGATTACGCATGATCTGTGATTTGGCATTACTCTCCCGTTCCTCTCAACTGCCAGTTTCCAGATCAGTGTACAGAGTAGTGAACTCCATCCTTTTAAGGAGCTAAGTCAATGGAAATCTGCAAAGAAGAATTGGATTCAACATTGATCAGCTGGTGGTAGCAGGTCAGCAGGGCTTGTTCTGCAGCTTCAGCTGTGCGTGTCTGTTTTGCCATCTGGAACAGTCCTGCACAGCTTTATTTCCCTCCTGGGAGTGATCAGCAAGCATGGCTGAGCTTTGCCAAATCTTTACTTTTCTGCTTCCATGTTGCTGCTGTGATGGTGCACAGGATATGGAGGCACTGGGAAGATTCACGTCATGATCCCTGTTGCATCAGAAGACTAAGTATTGTGTCACGTAGCAGGATACACGTGTGCCGTTCTATTATACATAACACAAACACATAGGCTGAGAGGACGATTCAGAGCAATGCATAGCCTAACTCCTCTATTGCTGCTGCCTCCCTGGCACAGGGCAGGAGGAGAAAACATCTTTATGAGTTGAGCAATGCATTATCATGGAGAAATGGAGCAGGTAAGTATTGAAACACATAACGTGTGGCATTAATAGTGATGATTCCTAGCATTAACCCATGCAACGCTACAGGCCTGGGGAAGAGTGGCTGGAAAGCTGCCTGGCAGGAAAGGACCCGGGGGTGCTGGTCGACAGCCGGCTGAATATGAGACAGCAGTGTGCCCAGGTGGCCAAGAAGGCCAATGGCCTGCTGGCTTGTATCAGGACTGGTGTGGCCAGCAGGAGTAGGGAAGTGATTGTGCCCCTGTACTCAGCACTGGTGGGACTGCACCTTGAATACTGTGTTCAGTTTTGGGCCCCTCACTCCAAAAAGGACACTGAGGTGCTGGAGCATGTCCAGAGACGGGCAATGAAGTTGATGAGGGGTCTGGAGCCCAAGGCTGATGCAGAGCAGCTGAAGGACCTGGGGTTGTTCAGCCTGGAGAAGAGGAGGCTGATGGGAGACCTTATCGCCCTCCACAGCTGCCTGACAGGAGTGGGTAGTGAGGTGGGGATCGGTCTCTTCTCCCAAGTAACAAGCAACAGGATGAGGGGAAATGGCCTCAAGTTGCACCAGGGCAGGTTTAGATTGGACATTAGGAAAAATTTCTTCACCGAAAGGGTTGTCAGGCTCTGGAACGGGCTGCCCAGGGAAGTG
>BOSO01010153.1:82759-106602 GCA_018403395.1 Gorsachius goisagi | reverse complement strand
ATGGATTTAAACTAAACCAGGGTAGGTTTAGACTGGATATAAGGAAGAAATTCTTTACAGTGAGAGTGGTAAAACACTGGAACGGGTTGCCCAGAGAGATAGTGGAGGCCCCATTCCTGGCAACACTCAAGGCCAGGTTGGATGGGGCTCTGGGCAACCTGATCTAGTTAGCGGCATCCCTGCTCACTGCAGGGGGGTTGGACTAGATGACTTCTAGCGGTCCCTTCCAACCCAAAACATTCTATGATTCTATGAATAGTTTGGAATTGTCTTTTAAGGTAACATGTGGGCTTGGGGAGATGCCAGGACTAGATGTACTTGCAATTTTTTTCTGTGAAAGGTAACCAAATTCCTGTCTTATAAAAATATAGACACAAAGCTTGTTTTTAAGTTTAATAAATATAGTTATTAAGAACATGGCTGTTTCAACTGCAACTATTCAAATCCAGTTGTTTTGAAATATACATTGTTTCCAACTTGCTGATACTAACAAGCATGAACAATGCTGAGTTAAGAAGGTTCCTACCGATAATGCATTTTCATGCTTATGATCCCTAAGAATCTAAATCCCTTTTTGTTCCTTCAGTGCCACAGGCTTTCATGGCTTAAAGCACTATAGCTTATAATTAGCTAAGCTATGTCAGATACATGACAAACTCCAAGACCAGGCTGAACATAATAAGACCTATGCTGGTATGTTCCTCATTAATATGACAACACAGTGGTAGTTTTGACTTCATTTGTCAGTCTGCAGAGCTCCAGATTTCCTTTTTATAGCAAGCACTATAAGGAGATATGATGCATGCTAAAATGAAATTCAGTTCAAGACATCAGTAAGTGAAGTCAAGGACACTAAAAATACAGTCTCAAAAACGAAGGCAGCAGTTTAAGAAAAGAAAATAAAAGTCATGGCAGTATTCCAAACCCACTTTGTTATTACTGATAGGTTTGAAAGATGCTGATGGCAACCACCAGAGCATAATAGTGATGGTGGCCTGTATCCCACAACTATAAAAAGCTTTGTTAATTCCAAGGACTGTTTCAAGCACTCTTGGGCTCAGTAAAAATGGCAATTAACAGAAGGCAAATAACAGAGGTAAGAAATTGTGAGGCTCTTACCGGTCTCTCTGGTCCGGTGAGTAATTGATTATAGAGATGGAAACAGTTCTCTTGGGCACTACTGAGAGACGCCCAGACCAGAATTAACTGCAGGCTGTTGGTCCTGGGCCACATAGTCCAGCATTAAGAACTCGCATTCCCCACCCCAACCTTTTATCTGTTCAACATGTTATCTAAAATAGTCATACAATGAGCTTGAGAATAAGTTATGAATCTGAATCTTTATTTGCAACAATATGAATCAGTTTAACTATGAAAATTCACTTCAGTTTCAGAAGGAAAATTCTACTTCTACATGTTTTTGCCAATATATAATTGATATTCCTTTTATCTTCAAGTTATAAACCCCTTAAAACTCATAGCCTACATTGCAACAAATAACAAGTACAGAAACTCATAAAATAAACATGTATTTCTATATTATATAACATAGCTGTGGACATATTTAAAAAGAAAGAATATATATATTCAAGACAAGAAACAATTTAGAAGTGTGAGATTATTTTTATATTTTATATATATAAAACAAAATAATACACACAAAATATAGAAGATTTTTAAACATGCAGTACATACTGCATAGATATGTTTCTCCAAAGAATTTGAAAATGTGGTGACAAAATATTAGCAATGCTGCTATCCAGCTAATTTAATATAATCAGTAGAAGAACCTGTTGTATGTATTTTGTCCTGAAGTCCATTCAGAAAGGATGTCTTACAGAAACTTGAAAGTAACAAATTTTGCATTCGAACCACTTATGATATTTTTATTTAATGGTCATATTGAAATAGCTTTCTGAGATCTCATTTGCATCTGCCTACTATAAAATAATTTTGAAAGTCACAGTTTTTCCCCACAGAGTTTAGGAGATAAAATTAATGTTATAGCATGAAAAAATCTGTTAGTTATTTTAAATATGATATCTTAAGCTATCAATTAGCCCATGTGTGCTGTTAACTTATGAATATATGCGTTAACTATCTGATTTTCAGAAAAGCTCCATAAGAGTTTTAACTAGTGAAGGCATAGGAATGAATGTACTTGATCTCACTTAAGAAATGGGAAAACAGAATTTTAAATGTTCTAAGAATTTGGTTTTCTAAGGAATGATCGAGCTGTCTTTATTCAGGAGACAATAGAATATAAATATCCAGTAACTTGTTTACATGAACTATGGCTTTGAAAATTGAAATAGTTCCCCTTATTACAGTAATGTTGGGCAAATAATATTTGTCCTTCAGAACCAACTTCTTTCCTAATGACTTTAGCACACAGCAAGCAAGAAGCCAACATGCAACATTGACCTGCAACTATTTATAACTTTTATCTACACACTGTAAGACAAGAAGAGTAATACAGTCAATTAGAAAATAGAAAAGCTTGGCTCTAACAAGGAATGCCTTGGGAATAATTGAAGTAGGCGCCCTCTGCACATCCTTAAGAGGATGGAGCAGAGCCTGGTGATGAGACCAGCTCAAGCATGGTTTTGAGAGAGCTCTGCCTGCACTTTGTCTTTGGGATAGGCATGTCAGATACACTAGAATGACTGTTAATCAATAAAGATTACTTTTAATCAATATTGCTGACCCACCCCACAGGGTGGGTTCTTCCCTTAGAGTTCACCCTCAGTCCAACAACAAACTTCCTGAGCTTCTCCCAGTGACACATCCCCAACCTTGTCCCTAGGAAAAACCTTTCTCCCATTGCTCTGGACTGGCCATGCATCCCACTCTTCACTTA
This sequence comes from Gorsachius goisagi, assembly GCA_018403395.1. Classification (NCBI taxonomy): domain Eukaryota; kingdom Metazoa; phylum Chordata; class Aves; order Pelecaniformes; family Ardeidae; genus Gorsachius; species Gorsachius goisagi. The sequence continues at coordinate 103,742 of BOSO01010153.1, read as the reverse complement.
GAATTTGTGTCTCACTCTCCTGATGCCGCGAACTCCCTGGCATTTTGTCTCCCAGCCTCTCACCTGTCCCACTCATCCTTAGCTGCTCTTTGCAATGGTAGAAACTCCCCTTTCTCCAGAGACCTTCACCTATTCAGTGTGAAGTGGCTCGAGCAAGGTAAATGGGCAGCCTTCATTCCTGCTTTCTGGGTGCTGAACCTAAGACAAATAGGCCATAAATCACCACCAATAAAACAAATAATCCAAGACATGTCATTTTCTTTGAAGAGGAGACCTCTCTGTTCCTTGCAACTGATTACGTTTCAAATCCTCACTGAAATACCGGACTTTTTTCAAACGTCTACCAGCTACATTCCTGAGAAAAATAATGACATCTAGTGACAAGACAGAAAATCACACTGCTGTCTCCCCTATGCAGGACTGAATACATGTTCACCTCTCACTTGTGGCAGCTATATACTCACTGCAGCTTCAAGATTAACTGTTTCTTGTGTTAATAATCAGCACAAATTATAAACCAAACAAGACTCAAATTGGCTTGCTTGGATATGTGTCCAGCTGCATTTTAAATGCACAGCATTTTAATTTTGCGCATTAAATGTTCCTCCTACTTTATGTTAAGATCTTATACACTGACATGATCAGAAAGCAGTAAACTATAACATGGACTTGACAGACGTTTTTTGTAGAAACTAGCAAAAATTAGTCTACTCTTTATATACACCCTTCCTCCCCCAATATGGATGCTACACCAGGAAAGTTCAGAGTTTTGTATTATTCTGCTTGCAACATAAAGAATAACTGAAAAGGTTGGTGGCAACACTGTAGTTCTAAATTAAAATATTTGAGTTCAGGCAATGCTAGTCTCTGTAATCTTTCCTGAACAGTTGTTTGGCTTTTTTTTTAGTCAGAGGGTGTTATTTCCCTCCCAGTGTCCTAGTCAGTAAATTAATTTCTGGGATATAAAATTTGTACTCACGTTTCTGCATGATAGTTCTTCTTACTGTTGATCTTGGCCTACAAATACCTTTCTATGTTATGTGAATTTTTCCAGCTTTTACTTTACCAACTTGGAAGCATAACATACAAAGCAACATTTGCACTGTTTAGCAGTTCATGTTCCATTAATTACATTATACAAAACAAGGCACTGAAATACATCACATTATTGTAATGTAATTGGCTCTAGTGTACCATTCTGGACTCATTTCCAGCTGTCCTTGATTGGAAATTTGTTACAGAAAACCATAATTCTTATTTTCACAGTAGCTACATTATCTAACATGTCCTATATGTGATCTTACAGTTCTTTCCTTTCTTCCTGATAAACTTTAATATTCATCTAGAAGGCGGTTTCAGTAATGACACAGTAATTTAATCCTCTGTTTCCTTGTTAAAGAAAGATTATGCACAATACACTGGCCCATTAAATTTACAAAAATACTGGAGCATATTCCTGCAACATATCCTTTTATCCCAATGGCTCAAGTATATATCTCAATTCCATTGGATAATTATGAAATTTAGACATAATTGTAAATGTTCTTCTGAATAATAACACAAATAAAAATGTACTTAATTTTTTTTCTGACCTTAGATCATCTGTGTCCTCTTACATATGCAAAGAACAATCCTGAAAATTCCTAAAACCAGGCATTTTGAAATAAGAGATTTATTTGTATGTTTACTTATTCCCTTTAATAGAAGTGGGCAAAGATGTTTTTCCTTTCAAGTCTGCACCAAATTTGAAGCAGAGCAACTCCATAGGGACTGAATGAATTGGTAAACACATCTCCTTTAATTTTAATCCCATGCTGATTCCAAAAGCTGTGGCACAGAACTTCAGAAAAAGCAACCAGCTACATCAGTAAACTCTTATTATAGATGATGCTTGTCAAAATATAGCTTTTAGTTTAAAGATTTCTCCAGCTGTTCTGTTTTTTCCTGCCTAAACAACATTTAATTATTAATAAAATTATTAATAAATTATTAATAAAACTGCATAATTTAGATACAAAATGTATTGTTTCTAATGATAATGGAAAATCTGAACAGCCAACTTAATTGAAGTTTATGATGATGATAAAATAATATAGTAATAAAACCAACCCCAGTTTGCCTAATAAGAAAAAAAAATATTACAGTAGGAAGATTTCCATTATATTATAAAACGCATCTGGTTTCCATGTAAGAAACAAAATATCAGTTATGAAGAAATTTGTGGTTGGAACTGCAAAAGATGAACTGGCTTATTTAGTTAACTGGTCCACATGGTTATTTAGGGTGACAACAGCCATCTTAAAAAGAAACACAACCCATTTTTATATATAGGTGACCAAATTTTGCATTTCTGAAATAAGCACAATTTTTCACTCATTTCAGAGTTCTTCAAGATAAGACCCATGTTATGGTACTGGTCTGTAAAGAATATAGACATATTCTCCTTCTGTAAAACATGTTAGCAAAATCAGCAACCACAAAAGCTGGTTATATGCCAACAGTTCAAAGATGCATCTATATTTGTGTTTTAGTTTGGCTCGGGTGCATTTTGAAGCTAGTCCACCTTTACCAGTTTGGTTTGCATAGCGGAGAAGTCTGGGCACATAAACAAAATGCAAATGAAGTGAAACCAGAAGGTATGTACTAGGACTATGTACAGAGTGCACTGTGGTCACTAGGACCTAACTCGAGCTAATCTGAAGTAAAACCCCTGAAACACAGGCAATGCAGGCACTGATTTCTCAGTACTGACTGCTTCACACTGCAGTGACCACCCCCTCCGCCCCCCTTACGATACCTTAGGCTGCATCTTAACTGACATATAAGAGGTATTTAAAGATAACAATCCCTCTCAGCAAAGTCCGGACAAACATTTAGGATATCCAGGGATGTACTGTAGGAATGACTGGTTAATGCCTGTTTTATCATATACCATTGGTGAGACTGACAACTTCTTCGTAGAAAAGTCCCTAATACTTATGCTGGATGAAGTGATTTTTCCAATCTTCTTCTGTACTGAACCTGGACCCAAAGGTATTGGGATATCATCCTCTTCTCCCGCTTTCCAGGGAGAGCAGGTCATGCTTTGAAGACACAGGCACAGGGACGAGTTCCTGAGGGATAACTGTGTGCATGAATTTCTAACACGGAACCTGCTTTGCAGTAAAAGTCCAGGAACCTTGCCCAGAGTGAATGTGGGGAGGAAAACAAACAAAGCAAAAAGTGAGCTTGCCCCACAGAAGAGTAGTAGTGCCTATCCTGGTGATTCAAATCTTCAATATATATGCATGTATCTGTACAGTTAATGCATGGCTGTGCATCTCTGAATGTGTCGCTGCTTCCTAAGACAGGATGTGCATAGTCAGACATGTATCAGTTCTAAATAGACATGAAAATTGTAATTTTCAGTCTTGCACCTCGCAAATTTTCTTAATTTTCTATTTCTTATTATGAAATGTAACATCTGACAATACACTATTGTTTTGCATGAATGTTTAAGCAGCTCATGTACCTACCTACATATAGTCCAGAGAATGATTTGTCAGAATTACTGAAATGTAAAGGCCCCCACTTTGTGATATGCTGAGTGTTTCAGCTGCTACTCAGGTCGGCAGGTGTTGCAGTTAGTAAAGGCCACAGAATTTTCATCATCATACAAGATTTCTGTGTATCATTTTGGTTGCAATATATTTAAAGATATCATTGTGTCTATGCTTTAGACCACAAATGCTCATATAAATTATAAAATTACATATATTTAACAATTTCCAACCATCCAAGAATATTAAAGTGGTTTATAGCACCTGTTAATTTAAATGTGTAATTTCATCTTGCAAATTAGACATTAGGTAGCCTTGAATGTTTCACAGATATATTCTATTTTCTTTTAAAAAGGACTTGATATAGTTTGCTAGAACACATCACTAGAGGTCAGAATATTGATTTCTGCAAATTCTGTATACCTTATTTTTCCACTGAACACCATAAAACCATTGGGTAAATAGCTTGTATTCTGCCATGGGTATGTTCCTTAAAAATCTTATTTGAATACAAGCTTCAAGAACTTTGGAGAAAAGACCACAGAAACTCATTGTACATTAATTGATTTGTTGCTATAAGTCTTGATGCAGGTCTGCAATTTATTTTTTAAAATGGCAGCATTCAAGGTAATTCATCTGACTTTAGATTTGCAGTAAGTGAGAGTATGTGCCAATATTATCGCTAGTTGAAAGCACTGCAATTAAATCACCTGCAGGTTTTCTTACTTGAGCTCTAAACACCCGAAAGTTCCAAGGAAGTACCATGACTATTGCCTACCTTTGCACTGATCTAACACAGCACACATGAGAGAAGAGGACAAGAGTACACTTTTTGATGTATTCCTACAGATCTCTTCCAAAATCCAGATAACACAGCAGAAATACTTCATTACACATAACAGCAGTTCTTGATGAGTTAAAAACGTCAAGACATTAAAAGATTTTGCGTGTACTCACTGGACATATGAATTCACAGAAGGGTACAAAGCAAACACTCACCAAACTATGTACTTCTTCATAAATGGTACTTACCTACAAAGCAAACATAGAGAAAAAAGCCTTAAATATCTATACAGGCACACGTGCATTTTGGCATCTTAAAAGATGTCAGAGGATCACAATATTGTACTCACTTTTACAAAAGTTTCCAGTCAAAACATGTTACTAGATTCACAACTTACACACCACTGGTGATGTGTAGTCACAGATACTTTAAAAGGATTCTCATATCAGCTTTATTTTGCTTTTTTCCTTCTTAATTTTGGAAAATCACCACTTTTAAGGTCTAAAGAGACTTGCAAAGTTTTGCTACCTACCCTATATTCACATTTTAAGAATCAGCTACAATACAAAAAAATACGTTAAAAAAGTACAAGGTTTTAGCTACAAAATTAAATACTACAATAATAACAGCTGTAAGAAGAATTAGCATATTTCTAAGCAGGTTATTAAAAAGATTAAGAGTTTATATTTTTTTATGTGGGTTTATACTTTAGTTTCAGATAAAGCTACTTTGCAATTCCAACTATTTCTAGTATCACAGCTCCGAAAATTTTTCTAATATTATAAATATTTAGCACTAAATAACATCATTTATTCATAGGTCTGACCTCAATCACGTGTGGCCTACCAGAGTATAAAAACAACACAGAACATAACTGACTTGGCCAACTTCACAAAAATCAGTCAATAATCAGATTGAAATAATACTTTAGTCCACCCAGTCATGTGACATATAAGGGTGAGTGGATAAACATGATTAATCTTGCTCTTTAGAGTCATTTCATACCATTAAATTATGAGGCATTCTCTTGTTTTCATTTCTTTCAGAGGGGAGAAAAAAAAAGAAACCTCAAAAAAAAAACCCTCAAACAAAACAGAGAAATTTCTTAGCTGGTAGGAACTTCTAAGCTGTGAATTTTTTGCCCGTGCTTAGACAAAGGTCACCAGAATACAACTTTATTCTACAGTTGTGTAAAATAGGCCCTAAAACACTGTATGTATGTGCATACATTTAAAAAAAACCCCAAACCCACCAAAATCAAGCTTTACACCCAAGTGCTGGCATTATTGCATAAGGTTGGTCCATACTCTGGCACAGTTCTAAATTATTTTGTGTTGCTGCATGGAAATGTTTCCATGCCTATGTGCCTGCAGGCTATAATAAAATCAGTTATTTCCAGTGCTCCACAGCAACAAAGATGCCTGAGCTAGAGAAAGGTTTCAGTTTCTGTTCAAACTAGAGATAAGAATGATATTTTATACGAAAGGACTGTTATGACATTTGCAAATGTAAGACTGTTCAGTTTGTTTCACATCATATTTTATTGGTTGTGAGATACTTCTGCACAACAAACCACGATGTCAGGACCTACATCAAACCGGGCTATATTACATATTTACGAATTAGCAGTGAAGCTGCTGCACTGGGTGTTGTAATGCTGTGCCCAGTAACCTGGTTACAGTAATAACTGACTTTTTTTTTTTTCCTTTTCATTATCTAGGCTTTATAACACAAATGCTCCACTTTTGCCAACCTAGGAATTTTGTGGTTCAAGCAAACATGCCCGTCTGTGCATGATGTGCATGACAAAGCTGGAAAGATGTGTGTATATTTTTAGAAAAACCTCTTTGCCTTACTTAACCTTCTCATCACAGTCATGATATACAGCCAGAACAACAGCCAGAAAACTATCAAAGGTGACTTTTGATAAAGCAAAGATGTTATCCCAAACTCAAACCCAGAACAGCACCCAAACCAGTAGATGGTCCTGCCCCATACAGTCTCTTTTTATTGTAATCATTGTGATAGCATACACTTGAATTGGAAAGGTAGTAGAGATGTTTCCTCAAGGCTGACAGACATTTGAGTTTAGGAAGGCTTAGAAAAGGCATTGTAACTCAGAATTTTCCATTTCAGCTATTAAAGCCTGTTAGCCATTGAAAAACTCTTCCAAACAAAATCTTTAAAGAAGGCAAATGGAAGCTGCAGGAGTTGCAGCTGTCTCCAAAACATCCTTGTTCCAGGTATCAAACATTGGAAAAAAAATTTAAAAATAAGTCAAACTATAAATTGTCACAAATGCATTTATTTTTCTAAATACATGCACAATTTATATCATTCCTCATGAAAGAAATATCAAGTTGAAATTCCTAATCTATGTGTATTCATGAATCTACATTAATTTTTGATTTATTGGTATTAGTTCTTGAAAATTATTTACATCAATCTAAAGCATAATGAAATGGAGGTTACATAGAGCATGACATACTCTAATAGAAAAAATCCCATAGCATTCAAGGTTTCCTGGATAAGATTGATTTTATCAAGTTCTTCAACATTTTCCAACATATCAAGCCCCGTATGTAAGCCTTAGCAGACTGATAGGTGTCCCTTCTGTATATAGCTGTGGAAACTTCCACCTATATCATGAAAGCTCATCTGCAGAGACCTGAAAACAATCTAATTGCTCATGAAGATCAACGATATTAACTCAGTACTTCTTATTGTCCTGCCTGAAGTCTAGAAGCTAGCTCACAGTCCAATTGCATGAAGTGCTCAGTACTGATTACTGAATGTATCCACAGATAAATAAACTAATTTTTTTATTTTTTTTAATACCAAAGAAAGAACAAAGGAAAAAAAAAAAAGAAAATAATTTCCTCTCCATCACAGTTCTCAAAAAGCTGAAAATAAAATTGGAGACACCAATCAGGTGCTTGTCAGTTTTGAAATATCCTAATTCAATTGACCCTTCACAGAAGTCTACACAAATAAGAAAATACATATCTATCTGACAGTACTTGTACGCTTAGTACCACAGAAACCTTATCATTGCTAACTGAAGTATAAAACAATGCAAGTTTTAATACTATAAAGTTCCAGGGTTTTTTGTTGGCTTTAATTGATTTGTGAGTTCAATTTATTGCAACTGAAATAGCTTAAGATTGTGTCTCAGTAAGCAATGTCCATTCTATCGACACAACTATGCCAAGAAAATTTCCTTCCAAGCTGCAGGTCTTCTGTCATTCCACTTTTGTATCATTCTAGATAACAGAGCAGTAAAAAATGCTTAAGCATGCTGTGATTCTATAAGATAGTAGAAATGTAGAAATGCTTTCAAAGATTTTTAAGTAGAAATTTTTGAGGCAAATAACAGTTTTCCCACTGTATGTTACATAGTATGGAGTTAACTAAACATTTAAAATTATAAATAATTCAAAGCTGCAAGCAAACTTTCCTTGTGGCTGATAGGATGGGACACACTAGAAAATTATCCTCCGTCTGTACCAGCCCAAGTATTATGGTTTTAGTTGTTACCCAATCAAGTGTGGTTTTCTTTGTGGCTGCTCTACTTTTTTTTCCTCTAAATATGAATCTTAACTTTTCTAATTTCTTAAAAACTCAAGAACATTTTCATTTTTCCTGTTAGGAAACAACATTAACAATAAACCAAAAATGAATTTGCAACATTAGAAACTCCAAAAGTTTCTAACAAATAAACAGGTGAATGATTCATGTTCATTTCATGGCATTAAAAGAACGTCAAAAGTCTTTGCAGTTACTGATTAATTTAGTTGTATTAGGATGACAGAAATCATAAAGAAATTAACCAAAAATCACAAGCACACATTTTCTGTATCAACTTGTGCAAGGTTCTTTTTTTTTAATTTTAGCTTTGAAAACATTGTAACTAACGCTTAAACATAAGAAAAACAGATTTTTACAAAGCATACTGAGGTTTACAACATCAGAAGACAGGAACATGAAAGTCTGCCAACAAAAGGACAACCTAACGTATCAGACATTATGCAACTAAAAAAGAATTATTAGTTTAGTCTATATAAAGGACTAATTCTCCTTCATTAAACTTAGGCTGTTTGCTTTCTCATGAATTATTAAAACAGGAAGACGTGCTACAAAAATAATGCAAATATTCAGCTGGAAAATTATACATTCAAGAAGTTATTTCCTCTCAGATTACTTTATCAAGGGCTTTATAGATATTATTTATTTATTTTCCCCCTTATTTCTAAAATAAGGGCTTCTAACTAGCCTGAAGCTGACTGCCTACCTACTGAATTTGCAGCAAAATAAATAGGAGCTGAGAAATTTCTACCTGTCTGCAGACACAACCCTGCTGTCACACCTGCACTACATAAATTATATGTCCTCTTTGAAACATTGGGATCTGAAGTGCAGGATGTAGCCTCCCACTGCCCCTTTAGTTGTCAGTGTATGCAACTACCCAAAGCAAATGAGGAGGGAATACTTGCTGAATATTGTTGATACAAAAACACAGAGGGTTTTTTTATGTAAGCATAAGTCTTGTGTGTTCAGTCCGATGCCATGCATTCAAAGCTGTTAGCATTCTAACACAAACCTTTCTGTTGTTATTTTCTTCTTTTACTGGAACTACAGGCAACAGTATCCATCATTTGGTATTCTTAAAAACAAGAGAAATTAACTACGTTGTATACTATCACAGAAGGTACATTAATCAGAATAGAAGAGCAGAATAGATAGACATTTCTAAAAGTCTACAGGAAGCCACTGATGGTGGTGGTCTTTTCATGCCAAACCAAATCTTGTGTCTTAATGAGGGAAAAAACAGAATACACCAACGGTAAACTTTTTTCTTATTATTTATGTATGACATTTACCACAAAATGAAAAATAGCCATCATCGTACCAACAATTACTTTGTGCTGTGCAAAGTCACCAGAGCAGGAGAGAATTCTCATCTAAGTCTAATAACAAGACAATATAGAATTTAGATTTCCTTAATCTCAATGCTACTCCATAACTACAGATACATCCTTTATGTCTGTTATCTATTAGATCATATAAACCAGTTTCTCAGAAGCAGCCACAGAAATTCAACCTTTCAAAACATGTAAACCAGTCTTATAACTTTATATCAATGAAATGACTGGCTTGGTAGATGAAGGGAGAGCAGTAGATATTTTCCATCTCACTTCAGGAAGACTTTCGACAGTGTCTCCCATAAGATCCTCAAAACAGCAAAACCCAAAAACACTCTTTCTTTTTCCCTGGAAAGCTCTTTCTTTCCTTCTGTTTTAATGACCCGCTCTCCTTTGCCAACATGCTCTCAATGAGAGGTGGAACATAGCAGACCCGAAGCCTTCCTGAGTTATGTGAATCGAGAATCACAGCAACCTTCTTGTCTTCCTTCAGCCCTCACTAGAATTTCCCATTCTTGCTTCTTTGTTACTTAGGACTCATCAAACTTACAAAAAGCCTGCAAATCTGCTCTGGTCAAATGCACCTCTCAGCAGGATAAGAAGGAAACAGTGAGGCTAACCCCTACCACATTCTTCTCCCTAAAACTGGAGTAGGGGGTCTGTGCAAGCAGCTACTCTCAGAGGGGGCCAGGGGAGCAGTGGCAGGGTAGGACTGAGCAACACTGAACCCAGACCAACTTCCAAATTGCTGCACAAAGCACAGCAGAACACTGGTATCACAGATGCTGGTTTTGTGGTTAAATACTGCTGTATAGCTTTATAGTGTGTAAATATGCTTTAAAAAGACATTATAACACTGGAACATGGGGCATCAATGAGAAATATATGGAAAGCAGGGGACATGCTGCAAATTCACACAATAATTTACTTCCCTATAGCATCAGCTAAAGTCATAACAGCTCATCAATTGTTAATTTTTAATCAGTTGTTAATTTTTAATCAACTGTTAATTCAGACATTCTGGTTTGCTAATAAATTTTTCATGTGTAGCCCTTTTTTCAGGATCTCTCAATCCAGAATATCCTACTTGATGTAATCAGTATGGATTAAAGAGTGTGTGCAGCAGCTACGGCCGTTTCATCTTGCCATTCATTAAAACTGACTTGCAGTGAGCATATGCTTTTTATATATGTACGAAGCTACAGTTCTATGGATCCATAACTCAGCTGGGTACACTCCAACCTCTGGTTTAATTTCTTCTACTTGACATATTTAGCCCATACTCTAATCCAGCTATAGGCCTTCCTAATTTGCTAGATAAAACACCAAATATGCATAAAATATTAACAGAGAAGGTGCAACATAATTGATAAAAATGATGTAATTTAATAACAAGTATATATATGTATACTCAAAACCACCTGAAACTTTCCAGATGAAACCAGATGAGAAGTCAGTGAATTAATTTTCATTTTCCATCCTTAAAAAACTACACAATGTATGAACAAGTTGTAAAGTAGTAATTTGACTTCATTTTCATGCCTTCTGTGGTAGACTAAATGTCGTGTTATAGCACTACCCCAAAATGTTCTTTAAAGAGACAAAAACTTTCTTTTCAATAAAAGAAATATTAAACACAAATAAACAGTGATCAAAGGAAATCTTTACTGGTCTCCAATCAGCTAAAATGCTTACTGAAATTCCTGGGAATGGTATTTTTACCTGACAGCAGGCCACTGCCTCAATGCTTGCTGGTCTTTAGAATAAAACAGCCTCTTCTTTACCATACACATTTCTGATGCATGTCACACACACATACTGAGCTAAAGCATCATGGAAAACAAGAGCAGATTTTACATTGTTCTACATGAAAACCATTTTTAAGAAGAAAAAAAGACAGCATCAGTCCACACCCTATGTAATTCTTTCTTGAACGTTCTTAGTCTGACTCTATTGAATAACAAACAGACATTTAAAAAAGGCAATATAATACTCCCATATCCTAAAAATCATAGTGATGGAATTATAAATATTCCTGAAAAATTTCTGTTCTGGAATTATTTAATGACAAAAAAAAATCAACCTAGGCAAGAGGGACAGCATGGTATTTTCATTTATTTTCTGCAATATCAAAAAAGGCTAGTTTTAGCAATAAAATGAGAATAAGGTATTCCCAAGCCTCTACAAGTAATATCAGCAGTGCTGTATAGTTCACCCCCGCACTCCAAACCTCTATTAAGTTTTGTTTATTTCCAGTGAACTTTCTTCAACATGTTGCTTCCCATAGAATCAGCATTGCATGACAGCTTTGTCTCTTGAGTTCTTAAAGTACATTATAAAAAGCTATTTTGAAATCCATATATACAGAAAGAAGTGAATCTTTACTCATGTTTACTGACTCCTTAAAAAAACCTCCCACACACATACAAAAACAAACAACAAAAAAAACCAAGAAAGAAAACCATAAAACCTTAAAAAACACACAACCACCACCCCCAAGCTCTAACCAGTTCTGAAGCATGCTTTTCTTCTATAAAAGCCCAGTTCAGACGTCTCATTTTTCTCATATGTACTAAAATGTTTACTTTAATTCTAAAAGTTTCTGGAGTTTGTTCAGCAGAGAAATCAGACATGCTTGCTTACAATTCTCTGGATTCTCCTCCTCCTCTCTCCACAAACAGTTATTTTAAAAATCCGGCATCACGTTTGTCATCTGATTTTTTAGTAATAACACTAATCTCACTGATAGATGTAAATAATAGTTTTATGATGTTGTATTTGAGTTATTTTAGTAATCTTGAGTAAGATATGAACCTGGAAACTTACTACTTTTACCTTAATTTTTTTATTTTTAAGTTTTCTTTAGAGTAGACATTGGCCTCTGCTGGAAGCAAGCCTTGAACTCAACACTTGTAAACAAAAGCTCCAAGTCCAAAACATAGCCTAAGTTATTTCTTAGTGAACCTTAGTGAACCAGGATAGTAGTAGAAAAAAAAAAAAAAAGTTTTGTTTTTCTGCTGTTGCTTTGAGTTCTTTGAATACTCCTCTTATGTCTCAATCATTTGGCAGCGTATGCACCAAATGTTACACATCCAAACATGGAGTTCTTTCCAAAATAAATTATAAAGTGGGCTACAAAAAGCCCATTATCTACCTGTGTGAAACCACAAAACCTGAAACAAGTTCTGACAAAATGCAGCTAAGTTACCAGCTTTTAGGTGTTACACAATACACTTTATTCCAAGAGGTTATGTACAATAGAATTTACACAACTACAGAAATGCTAATACTGGCCTTTAACACTGGGAATTAAGCTTCAACATGTACAAAGCACTATACGGTTAAATTTTGGCTAATCAGAGAGGCATGCAGGGATCTAGAATGCCTTACACCAGCAGTGTATTCTTTTCTTCTGACTTTGCTGGACAGAAAAATAACACTTGAGGAAAAATATTCTTTTTGTCCAGGCATGAAAATATTCCAAAGAAATTCTGACTAAAAAAGAAACCATGCATTATCAGACAAAAATAGGCTCAATTTCACATCTGTTTAAACAGAAGGAGCTTCTCTTTAACAAATAACCTGATCAATAACACAAACTTTAGTTTTATCTTTTGTATTAGCAATGTATGAATATTTTTCTTTCTTTTTTTTAGGATACTTGAGACAAAAAATAGCTAATTTCCATTAAATTGTATAGGAGTCACTTGTCTTTCATTAAGACTATTCATTCTACTATTTTTAATAAATATTTTAAATTATAAATATTGCAAATATTTAACAGTCAAGACACATAATACTTCCTGCTTTAGCAAACGGCATAATACACCAAAGTGTGCCAGTCATGAAACATATCAGTTATTCAAACAGGATATTAAAAATTGCTATTTTGATTGTTGGAGTTAGCTCTAATTTTCATTGAAAACACACTGGTGATTAACAGAACGGAAATAGCCCTACATGACTGAAAATGTCTATCTTATTTTTTCTGCAGTATTATATTATATGGAAATGTAGTAGCACTAATCACACTTCAGAAAAAATACACAGTTATTGGGTTTACCAACGTTTGTCTCCTAAGTTGTGTTCTGCTCAGTGCATATTCTGTTCTGATGTATCAAGCACTACAGCAGGGGAGAGCTGGGGCAAGCGGCAAATGAATGAGGTCATTTCATTTCAGTTTCCAGGCAACACAGGAAAGTGTAATGACTGCGCAGCATGCTGGTCATTGTTCCAAAAGGTGCTAAACTCAGAATTATCATGGGTTTTAATTTTAAGCATTTCTGTTTCTTCCATCTCATGTGTCATCTCAGTCCACCTTTTTTTTTTCTTTTTCCTTTTTTTTTTTTGTTCTCCTTCCTTTCTAGTCATCATGTGTGGAGGCCATATTTGTTCTAAAATATTGTCTGTCAATATTTTATAATCAGTGTAGCCACTCCTTGGAGAATGTCCCTTGGTAAATGTCTATTACTAAAATGTTACAAAACTCAAATGACAACCACATAACTTTGCCAGCTCTGAAACTTGCTCTTCATTTGATACAGGGGGATTGGAGAATGGAGAGGAGGTAGGTTTCCGGCAGAGGGCATTTAGCAGCTTGAGCACCAACTGTTTCACAGAAGAGTTCATTTAAAAGGGCTTACTTAAATTATATTGAACAGTAATATGGGTACTCAACCTGAGTTAAAGTAGTCTATTTGGTGAAACTTACCTCCAAAATAAATAAATAATTTAAATTCATTAAAACTATTTAAGTTATTAAATGAGAATTTAAACAAAAATAATGATTTTATTAGCAATCAGTCAAAATTAATCTTACAAATTTTGATTTACTTTCTGGAGTGTTCCTGTTCACTCTTATAGGCATACAATTTCCATCACTGGCAGCCATAATTTTTAAAATCTTTATTAAATCTTTACTGTTGCAAATCTCCTGCAAATTTAATTGTGTTTTTAATTGCTATTAAAAGTAGTAGAATATTTACTTCTACACAATTGCAATGGGTTTTCATCACTACATATGTGAAACTTGTCTTTATGTAGTGACATACATTTATGTAATTTTTGCACAACACTACATAAATACATGAATGTATTAATATATCAAATGCTATTAAAAGAGAAGGAGCAAAGCTCCTACTTCCTCTCCCTAATTAAAAATACAGTTATATGACAACAGTGATTGCATCAAGAGAATTTTTTCCTTGAGCATGTGTAATTCTGGGCTCAGCCCATGGCAGGAGGCCTGCTCAGAGCCATAGATGTGGTATAACACCCTCCAGGTAGCAACACTTTGCTGCTAAGTGATCTCTAACCTGAGCAAACTCAAGAGCCAACATACTCCTTCTGACAAGATACCACTCACACCCTTACCCGACATGCTCAGACCTGATCCTTCTCTGGCATCCTATGGTCTCTAACTATCGAAAGCAGTGCAGTTCAAAGAACAATAAAGTGTCATTGCTTCAGTATTTATGCTCTGTTCAATGGCTGAGAATAATCAGTTTGCAAAGAAATTGCTTATTTTGCCGTATATACATTTGTTCTCCCCCAAAGCATAAATAGTGTTCTCTGAACTAAGTTATTTTTATAACTGGTTGTTAAGTTTCTAAATGGATGAGTTATTATGATAAAAAATAAATTCAAAGCTGTACAATAATATAGTCATGTAACTTTAATATACACAATAATAGTCTCAGGTTAAGATTCACTTCAACAACAGCAACAAGCCAATTTCCTTTAATTACACTTCAAGATCTAAATGGTTTACTTGTGTTTTCTCTGTCTTCTTTTATTTATTTATTTATTACAATTTGCCCTTATCTTTCATTCCTGATTTGGCTTTTTTATTATTTTACTCAGCATGGGTTCATTTCACCATTGCATGCATGTCTTCCTGCATTGGCAGCAATAATTGTTCACGTATTTGCAATTTTCTTAAGACGTAAATAAATGCAATCTACATTTAAGAAAACAATATTTACATATCTGTTGGACTTAGGATATAGGAAAACCTTACTTACAAAATAATACTCTTGGCAAAATGAATCCATTATAATTTCTTTCAGCAAAGAATTCATAACATTTTAGCCACCACTCCCTCCACATTTTTCACATTAAGGAAATAGCCAGCATTATATTAATGTCTTTTTTTTTTTTTCCCCAGCATGCAAGAGGAAAGAGAATTTGAACCACATTCAAGTTCCAATAATTAATTTGACTTTGTTATGTTTAAATTATTTTGCTTTTGAAATAAATTTTCACTTTTTTTCCTCACAGTGAAAAAATTTTAAAACATTTCACCTCCTGAAGAATCTCTGTCATTTAGAGCATTGTAATACTTGCATTGCCCCAAGCTTGAATTTTTCATTAAGAAATATTTCTTTGCTACCATACAAATACTCCTACTTTGCATTAGAAGAAAAGTATTTTGTGCTTCTAATGTCAGTATAAAAACTATTAGAATAAGAACCTTTTATTTTACTTTCTTACCCTATTGCTGTTGTTTTCAGAGCTGTAGAAACAGAATATTTCTTTATAAAATTTCAGTGAGTGTTCTGCACAAAATTCGGGGGTCTTATAGGCCTATACGTGCAGAAGTAGTGCACATAAATGCCTCAGGAAAGTTATAACCCTTAAAATACCCAAGAGTTATCAGACTGCAAAGAAACTGTTTACATTGCCACATTGGTCTTAAGCCCTGATTTACAGAATGACTCACCACTCATATGATAGATATTTCATTGAAAGCAATGCCACCAATAACAAGAATTTTTTTACAGAAAAGATGATGAAACACTGGCATGGGTTGCCCAGAGAGGTGGTAGATGCTCCATCCCTCGAAACATTCAAGGTCAGGTTGGATGAGGCTTTGAGTAACCTGATCTATTGGAAGGTGTCCCTGCCCATGGCAGGGACAAATCGCCACAGTTGTGAGTATGAAAAAATATATAAACAAGAAGCAGAATGTAAAATTTAATTAAAAACCCAAGAGAATATATATTTAGACTTTAAATTTCTAAACTGTCTGTTTTCCGAAGGTGATTTTTGGGTTCAGATCTTCAGTTTAGCAGAGAAAAGAGAACACTGTCCCTTACAAGTGCAAAACTTCAAAAAGAACACTTTTAGACTCCATCTAGTCATCATAGCCTTTCCAGTTGAGTCACAGATAGGTAGTCATCATGCCAAGATCAGCCAAGACTTCTTTGCTGGAAAAGATATACCTTTTTTTTTTTTTTATCCCAGGGGGCTTAGATTACCTTTAAGTAAGAGAAATTGTATTTAAAATGAAATATTTAAATTGGTTTGCTCAATAACAAGCTTAACACCTGGAAAACACAATCCAACAATTGCAAAAAAAATGTGCAATTTCTTCATTGTTGCCTGTTAGACCAATATTTTCCAGATGGGTCAATGTAGTTAGGTTTTACAGGTTTCCAGCATCCCAACATTAGAAAATTCATTCATCTCCCTGTCAATCCCTCTTAACACATGTATGGTAGGTCAATAACAGTACAGCTAAGCCTGCAGAAGAGTAATGAAATAGACGTCATAAAGACATAAGAAATTTTTTGTTCCATTAATAGAACAACAAAAAAACCCCAAACCCTGCAACCTACACTTGGAAATTACTTACAGATCAAAAGACAGTTTCTCAAATATTAAGAAATGCCAGAATTGTTTGTCCAAGCAGCCATAATTTGCTGTCTGTGTACAGCATACATTACAATTGATCAAGGTGCTTTTTAACAGTGATCACAACTACCTTTTCCATGTGACCAGTACTTTTTTGGTTGAGCAGAACAGATGCATTTTACAGACAGAAAAAGAGGCAAAGATCTGTTGCTTCTCAGTTTTTGCAGGCATTGGAAACTGTAATGAGCAAAGCAGGGAACATATGCTTTGTATTTAAGCAACACACACTATTCTCTAAAACTGTGCTTTGGCCTTTTCTCTACTCCAAAGGATGTCTACATCTTTCTGAAAGGAGGCACAATTTTGCATTGCCTGCTCTTTCTGCAGCTCAGACACAACTGAGCTTTGAACTGCATACTCAGGGTTAGTGTGGTATATCCCTGAACTGGTAAAAGTCTGAACATGCAAGATAAATGAGTTCAGATTTACCTGTCATACCCAAACTACACTAATGTTCCAGATTTTTGCCACAGATCAGTGGGTACTCCTAGAATTACAAGGAAAAAGTTCCTAAAGCTTTGTATTGGTTTGGTTTCTGCTACGGTTAAAAAATTCAAAACAAGAACAATGTTTTCTTGGATTCCTACAATACCTAGAACATTGACATTACAAGAAACTATAAATGGATATTTAATATTTAGAAGATGAAAAGTGAACATTCTCTTGATCTGTAAGCAATGAAAGAACTCCATACTTGGAAAGCATTGGAAAAATATTAAGAAAAACATTCTTGAGATAAGTATTATAAAGTTTTATTTCAAGTACTTAGAAATTAGGACAATAGAGTATAAACAAGTGTGCTGAATCCAAAGAATGGGAACTGACATCAGAGCTAGGTTTAAAATCGCAGGATATTTTAACCCAGCCTTACACTATATCTATAAGGCCGTATGTCCCCCTGCTTGAAATTGCTTACAAGACTCAGTAACCATAGCAGTTATTTGTCTGTTTTTACTCTAAGTGAGAATTGGATTTTTGCATTTTGTTAATGCACGTACCTTCTCTTTGAGCTGAGAAGCCCAGTCTCTAGAGCTGCATGACTGTTGCACACAACAATCACACAACAATCATGTTTTTATTTCAACAGCGCAAAACAGATGCATAACTGCAGTTTATCTTTTTGTTTTCCATTGTGACCTCAGTGACATCACTATGATGTCATAGACATTGATTTAAAAGATATGTCATCATTTTTTTCTACTGATTTAAGATTATTTATTTAATCAAGAAAATCTTTCACAAATGTTAAAAATGTATTTTACAATTCACCTTGAAAAATTCATCTTCCACTATGTTGGTCAAGTCACTTGAATTTGTTTCAACCTCAAAACCATTTAAGCAGTTGATAATTAATAATTAGATGTTATAATTTCATACTCTATTCAAATAAATGAATGGAACAGAAACAGGTTTTATAGAAATGTTTCCTGATCCTCACCCAAAGATTTTTACTCAGAGGAGTGAGTCACAAGCTACCAGTTTAAGCAATGTTGTATTAGTCTTTTTATAGGAAAGCTGGAGTTTTCTTTTTGCTGTTACAAATAAGGAAATTAATTATCCCAGAAAATTTTACTTTTGTGGTAGTAATATGGTTTTTCACACTATTAAAAGTATTTTTGAACCACATCACATTTTATTCTAAACATTATACTGATTATTTTTATTATTCATGGCATGAAAGTGCATTAAGATTCAAGTACCGCTATTTTAAGGGCAACAAAGCTCCTGAAAAGGTAAAACAACTTCAGATTAGTACCAAAATCCCTCATGTAACTATGTAATCATGTAACTATGTCAGGATGAGTATGAAAGCAATTAAGAAGTTTGCTAGAGAACTACTGAAAAATTGATTTGCCACTGTTGGCAAATAGCACACAGAAGAGGGCTTTGATAGAGAATGTCATTATTTCTCACTCTTTAGATTGGGTGATAATAGGCAAACAACCATGGTGTGGACATTAAAGTAGTCTGAAATTAGACGGTCATCTATAATACTGTACATGGCCTGCATTATAACCCATTGGTCAACATACTGAGGCATCATCAGTGTTCAAGAAGACAAAAAGCGACTGAAGACAGTTTTTGTGGCTTTTAATCAGGCAACTTTCATATAAGCCCGAGCATTATGATACCAGCTTTTCTCCAGCCCTTCTTAGCCTCAAATCTAATTGTTGACAAGGCATTACTACTAGCTGGTTGAGTTTTGTCCTTTACTCTCACTCATGTAACTTACCTGCATTCAAATGCTCCAAAATGAGCTACTTCTCAAATTGCTTACCCCAGACTGCTCTTGTTCATGAAGCCTTTACCTTATTGTCTGCAAAATGTAATATATTTAAGCAGACTACTGCTTTGTAAAAGTACTCTAACCTTCACAGTAGAATTGGGTGCTTCCACTATAAAATTATTGTATGGATGGAATTAATTACGCAAAAGTCATTCAATACTAGTTACCTTTGCAGAATCTATATAATGAGCTAAGTCTAGTCAAAGGTCTAAACATCTTTAAAAGAATTAAGTTACTTTATAGAAATACTTTTACAAATGAAGACTGTATCAAAGAAAAAGTAAACTATCTGTTGGTCACTACATCCATCACCCTTCTCCTGAAGTATTTTTCTTTCACCTGATGTACATGAAGTCTGAAAGAGCCCTTGTCTTTTCTGATGTAGGCTTCATGAATGTTCACATCAAGTTTTCTAAGCATAAGTTCTTACACAAGCTACCATATACCACCCTATTTGTTAGCAGAGAGAAGATCACCTTTATAGTATTAGAGGATTTCCATCTCAAAGTCATTCTTTTTTGTCTTCTATATAACTCCCTCTATGACAACTAAAGCATAACCTTCTATTACCAAAAGTGTATGGATGGAAACAGCAGTTATTGAACAGTTCCAGCTCATAGTTAAAGCTTATATCAATAAAACATTACCAAACAACTTTTACAGGCCAAGGCCACTTTATGTTTTTATCTGCCCTTACCTTCTCTAAGTATTTTAACCATGATGTTTCATTGTGTGCATTCAAATAATTGATGACATTTTTATAAGGCTTTTAGACATGAATGGATTTCTTCTATTTGTTTTTTATTGGTGGTGATCTTTGCACTTTGGACATGCAAGTAGCAGCCTGTAGCAAAGACACAAGACACAAGGCATTTTTTACTGTGTAAAGTATGTCTAGAGTGACTTTATAATTAAATGCAGCATGTAGTCTGGAGAGATAGATAGCTCTGAGTACGGAAGCTTTCCTCCTTGGACTCAGCTGAGATTTTGTTTTTATTTCCTCCAACATGTGTAATAAGCTTCACATCAGAAAAGGAGCTACTCCTGCTCAGCATACCAATGGCATTTGCAGCAGATGCTCCAGGGACTGATAGGGTTCTGAAAACCCTTTTCAATGCTGTCTATACAGAGTCTAGTTTAATTTACATTAAGCTTAACCTGTTTTTGTTTGACAGTTTGCAAAAGAATTGATAAAAAAAAAACTTTTACTTTTGGTGATACATTGCCAGAAGTTCATAAGGCATGTCTTTTAAATTCATCAGCACTGAGACCAAGTTCTCTGTTCAAATATACCCTCTGAAGGGAGCAGAGATTAAATTATCCTCCAAGAAGCCTTATAATTAAAAAAACCAACTGCTACATGAAGAGCAGGACAATGAGACGGCAGATCATTTGTACTAAGGAGAAAAAGGGAGTTCAAACAACTCATCCAAAACCAATCTTGACAAAGATTCCAAAGGAAGTATTTGTAATTTTGAAGACACTTTTTCAATATTTTGTGGTATATATTTACTTGATAGGAACACTGACAAACGCTCTTTTAGTGGCGGTCAGTTTACAAACCAGATTAAGAGATTCCTACATAGGTCATAGAAAAGATTAGACCATTGTCCCAACAAAAATCTGGTGAACATACAAGATTATTACCAGCAAAATATTTATGCAGAAGTCAGGAGGATGGAAGCAGTCTCTTTGCAGTGGTGTCCAGCGACAGGAAAAGGGGCAATGGACACAAACTGAAACACAAAAGGTTTCA
>BOSO01010153.1:0-82612 GCA_018403395.1 Gorsachius goisagi | reverse complement strand
CCTTCCAACCCTTGTGATTCTGTGATTCTGTGATCTTTCACATAACACAGTCTAGGATATGGAAGTTCTGGAAGAATGATTGATAAGCCACTGACCCTCCAAGGTGGAATAATGGGTATCAGACCACCATTATGAAGAGACACCATTGTGCATGACAGTGTTGCAAGTAGCATTTCATTAAGGTCTATTAAGATCACACTCGAAAAAGGGAAGGCCTCCAGATTGGAGTAAAACCCCACAAAACAGATAAGAAATTTTGTAATGTAAAAGGAGAAAATAGAGAATAGTTTGCAGATCTGGCCAGTGAATTTGCTAAAAGAAGACAGCTGGCTTAAAGAAAAACTATGTATTCAGAACATCAGAAACTGCAGAACCTGCTGTTGGGTGATGAGATGAATATAGTGTACATGATAATATAATTATAATGCATGTATAGTATAATATATTTATTACTCATTGCTGCCTACCTGAAAAGAATACATAATACTGTGATTTGTATCTCATGGCTCAGTAGAACACCCTCCTGCACAGCCTCCATGTGAGGCAAAACAAGGCATTCCTCATGCTCAGCAATTACTTTGGGGACAGGGGGGTGGGAAACTTTGAAGTATTTCAAATTAAATATTTCAGGCACAATAAGTCAGTATTTTCCAATATTTGATTAGAAAATTCCTCACACCTCTACTCTGAAGTTCATGCCTAAAAGTCTTTTTTTCTGTCAGGATGGTTTTACACACTGAAAGATGCAGTCAATCTTGAACTCAGCATGCTTCAGCCTCAGTGTTACTTTTTAAATTGCTAACAATAGTCATATGATGGAATTTAATTTTTCTCATAGCCCATTCTCCCCTCCCCCCCCCAACATGTGGCTTAATATTGTTTCTCTTGGCAAACTATTGTTGATGAAAGGCCAAAAGCTTGGTATTGTCACAGCTGCTTCTATACCAGTGCCACCAGATATCACAAACTGTAATGTGACTACAGCAGCAACAACTCCTTCTCCGATGTATGTACCTCATACAGTCACCGCAAAGACCCACACAAAGTCTCCAGACCATGACTATCACAGTCAGTAAGAAACATTTAAGTACACAATTGTTCTTAAATAATCATTTTGTAGCTGGAGTATCTAACTTAGCTCTCTCTCACATACATTGCATTTCTTGGAAAACAGTGATACATACTTGGAAAAACAGTTGTAAGTTTCAAATATTTCTTCTGCAGTAAATTATTTTTATGTGGGGAAATAAGCTCATTGTGCAGTCTGTTCTTAGGCATGTTAATGAATATTTTTTGTGATCTTTCTGGATTTCCACATTTAATTATGTGGTCTAATCTATTTCCCATGACAGCATGCATTTACACAAGTCATTATTTTTCTTTTTGATTATGTAAAGTGCTTCATGCTATGATTGTAATTAACACCTTTGGAGAATTCAATCTCTGTCATGTGAATATGCATGATAATGAATAGGTCCAAGAGGTAGACAATATTTTAAAATAACTTAGATTTTATTGCTTATGACTGTGCTTATGAAAGTACAGCAGATTTTAAAAGTTCTTACAGCTGCACAGCAAGACTGGAAATACAATAGCTAGCTTTTCTGATTCATCATTCAGTGAACCTTCCCATCCCCAAAAGAAAACACCATATGCTGTATGTGTTAGCATATCCCAGAAAACCCATATACATACACAAACACTACAGTTTACGCATTCAATTAATTCATCCACAATGACTGTTTTAAAATTAGCAAGGTAATGCTATCAAGAGATAATCCCAAAGAGAAATTCAGGCATTAAAGAACACTAGCAAAGTTCCTGGATATACCAGCTAAAGTTAGCCTGGCCCATAACTCATGTATTTAACTGTACATCGTTCATTCTCACACATTATTACACCTTCAAGTATTCCAAGCTTACTTGAACAATCTGTTGTCAATAAAATTCTGTGACTGCTAGTCTAAAATAATCGACCTCACTGTCAGGAGCATACCTGTGAAGCGCTTGTCACAATAAGACTCTAACTGATTAGTTCTATCTATTATAGTAAGAGTATTTCATGAGTATTGATGAATTTGGTACACTGAAGAACACAGAAGAAATCTGATCACTGTGTAAGAAAAGTACAATCTAAGAGGAAAACAGGTTACAATTAAAGCATTATGACATGACCAGAAGGGTTTCTTTATAAAACAATAAACGAAAGAGAGGTTCTCCTCACCCTCTACTCTGCCCTGGTGAGACCCCACCTGGAGTACTGTGTCCAGTTCTGGGCTCCCCAGTTCAAGAAAGATGAGGAACTCCTAGAGAGAGTTCAGAGGAGAGCAACAAAGCTGATGAGAGGACTGGAGCATCTCCCCTGTGAGGAAAGGCTGAGAGAGTTGAGCTTGTTTAGCCTGAAGAAGAGAAGACTGAGAGGGGATCTCATCAACATGTACAAATATCTTAAGGGTGGATGTCACAAGGACAGAGCCAGACTCTTCGCAGTGGTGCCCAGTGACAGGACAAGGGGCAATGGGCACAAACTGAAACATAAGAGGTTTCAGTTGAATATGAGGAAAAACTTCTTTACTCTGAGGGTGACAGAGCACTGGAACAGGCTGCCCAGGGAGGTTGTGGAGTCTCCTTCTCTGGAGATATTCAAAGCCCGCCTGGACGAAGTCCTGTGTAACATGCTCTAGGAGAACCTGCTTTAGCAGGGGGGTTGGACTGGATGATCCCTTCCAACCCTTGCCATTCTGTGAAGATATACTGAATATGCCTTGGAAGAGAGTTAATGAACTAATAACTCACATATGAGAATTGCTCAAAAAAATTAAATCATAGACAAAAGTTTCCAAGATAGAAATCTTCAAATGAAGACAAATAATTACCTGCAACTGAAATTATATTTCATTTATACAGTGTAACATCACTTTAGCTTCACTTTAGCTATCCATTCTAAAGTATCTCAATACCTAATTACTAAGACTTCTAAATGGTACTACAATAAAGGCATTACTTTGAATTAACCTGAAGTACGAATTACAGTTCTGTGTTCTCATTCCCACCAGATAGAATTCTGCATTTAGAATACCCCTCCATTCTCTAGGGAAACATAGGGTCTTGAGTGCTTAAGGAAATATGAGTCACACAATTGATTGCCTGCTACAGAACTGCATATGAGTTTATGGTAAAAAATATTAGAAACTGGTATTATATAGATGCCTATAATTACAAATATATTGTATCATCACTCTACAATAGACACTTAATATTAAAGTTTTACAAATGTCTTATTACCTGATGTTTCAGAGAAAGTAATGTTTTGATGAAAACTATAAAAAGGCCTGGTCAAAAAACGTACTCATTTCATGTTAGTATTCCACAGTTTTATTTTTATACTCTGCTATGGGATGTCTAGATCAAGACGTAAGATACAGAGCTTTCATTAGCTTTGAAAATCACCTAAGGTGGTAGAGCAGTACTTAAGCTAACCACCTAGTTACAAAAGTAACCTCTGCCATGGCTGTCTTCCTTCATAGTTGGAAACCTAGAAGGCTTTTCACAGGAGCTTTGTGGAATTTGTTTCATTTGAGTAATGCAGTAGGTAATTTGATTTTACAAAAAGAAAATCAATGAAAGATGTTCTATGTTAAGGTAATTCCTCTCTAGTCTTCAGGCAGCATAGCTTACTCTCTCCTAGTACTATCTAGAATACCTTGCAGTATGCATTACTGTATCATTTGCCAAAACTACCAGTAAAACAGGATAAGTAGTGGATTTCAGTCCAAACACATAACTAGTTCTGCATAATTTTATAAAAAATGTGTCCTGTGATAAAAACCATAAAATGAAGTACACATTTGGATATCATAATATATTTCAGATTTTGGAAAGGGGCAACATTGTTCTCTCTAAAAGCCATTCACCGTCTCAGAAACTTCATCCTCTAATCAAGGTATCTTCAGATTGCCCAGCTACAGTTAAATTTTTGGCCAATTCCCCATAAAGCAGCAAGGAAGTGAAGAGTAAGCAAGTTCAGGGTTTTCTCTCAAAAAACAATGTACAACTCGGAAAACAAACCACATTCATAGATTGTGAATCTGGCCACTCACCTGCATTTCTAAAGTTTTGTGCCAATGACACTGGTGAAAAAACACTGAAGAACAAATTATCAACACCGTATTCAAATAGGACTGGGACTTGACTTAAAAGTTTCATATATGCATAGAGCTATATATAAATTGAATAATAGCTAGCCTGACAGGACCTGATGACCATTCTCTGAGTAGACCTCTTTGATATTCTCTAAGAAACTGAAACACAGAACTGACACAAGTTCCAGTTTTCTCACTACTTGCAGGAATTCATGCTGTAGGTTTAAAAAGGAAGACTTTCTTCTTCTCATCACTTTGTATGCCAAATGATCAAAGCATGGAACAGAGAAAATCCTAATCATTCCCCAATTTACAACAAGCTCATTTTACAACTGCATTTATCAAGTTTGTTATTTATAAGGTAACTGCAAGAATAAATTATATATGGTTTTAAAATTGAGCCCTACAGAAAAAGCTCTGGACTTCCCATCTAGTGAAAGTATAGAACTTCTATGTCTGTTAAACCTAGAGCTCTATCAAGTGTCTACTGATTTACTTTATTTCAGTTATCTTATTACTATATTTTCTCATGGGCATACTTAATCCCCATTTTAATCAAGGTGTCACAGTCATAATTAATGTACATTGCTTAGTCTCAAGATATTTCGTATTTAATGTATTGACTATTACTGAGTCTACACTTTTCATTAAATTCTATACATAGAGACAGTAGAATGTCCCTGCTTCACACAGATGCAGACAATGAAAGCCGTGCAATGAGCCTTGGTATCAACACAGAGTAACTGTTTGTACATACATTTAACTTATTTTTACAACCTATCTGTGGCTGCTCTTTTTATCTAATTCCAGTAAATCACCAGAATCACACATGCACATGAACGTTCAGATAATTTGTATACATAGATCAATATTATATATTCGGAGAAACATCAAATAATAATAACAGATGGATGAGATACATTCCAAAATTTCCTGCCAAGCCTATCTACCCAAGTATTATATATTTCAAGATTCACTGTATCAAAAATTATCTCAAAAGATAGAAATGCCAAAAAGCCCAAATTGCTGACTTTTTTTTTTTCATTTGAATGAATGCAGTGCTTCTGAAGGTGAAGTTGTATTTATGTGCTGGACACAGTACTGTAGAGATTTACCACTAGGTATCCAAAGCCTAAATATCTGTTATTTAACCATTGCATGGAACTGTATTAACTGATTGCTGGGAATTAAACTAACATATAGGGTTTATATTGCATTAACTACCCCAAAGTAGCTCCTTGTTTTCAACCCTAACCTCACAGAAAATATGGAGTAGCTTATTCCTAAGTTGTAGTTATTCCTCAACTAGAATTCAAAATTATAATCTCCTCTCAGTGAGAAATTATTCTGTCTTAATTCTACAAGAAATTTCAAATTTCTACACGAGAATAAAATCTTATTTTGTGTGGCCTTCCATTTTAGCTAGCTATCCTTGTGCAAGTAAATTTTTACATCTTCAAAATGGGAATTTTGTGAGGACTTTATGAATAATGGAAGTACTTTCCATGTTATAGCCTCTACAGTCTGTGCTAGAAAAGCCGAGGTTTGTAATCCCATTTCAGGCTACAACACTGTAAATGAGTTATTCACAATTCTTTCCACAGTCAAGTGTGGGGAAGTGCATTTTTACTATACCAATATTGTGAAAATTCACTTTCATTTCCCTAAAGCTTTTGTATTTTCTCCCAGAAGTTTTCTTATTTTCAGTCATGATCCATGTAAAAGATGGATATATTGCCACTCTTTAGAAAGACGAAAGGGTCTGCTGTGCACTAGAACATACTCCAACCTTCCATCTCACATTACAACCTAACATATATGTTCAGACTTTTTGGAGTGTATCCCTCTGCATAAATTCCAGCCTATTTCATCACTGTCCTAGCTCTAAAGCAAGTAGTTGTAATATGGTTTATGTCTTTCTAAAATCTGAGTTTTCATATACTTCTATCAAAATCAGTTAAATAACTAATTAGACCTAAAACATACAATAAATATAATAAATTCAGCTTGATTTAAATGTCTTCCTGAAATCCAGAGGTAGCAAGTAATTCAGAATTAAGTTCAAGTTTTCATCTCTTTTTCCTTATGCATAAGCATTATTTATCTTATGGTGATCTATTTCGTGAGATTAAAAGTGAAAGGGTGGCAACATTAGACTGGATCAAAAAACCCCACTGCTTGTATCAATAAATACTTGAACATAATGAATGCAGGGAGGACTTCTCAGTGTAACATATCACACATGAGAACAATGACACAATGTCAACAATGACACCAAAACACTAAACTGAAACCTGTAGGTCTAAGCCTGGACCTACTGGACATGGATGGCCTTCTGCACTGAGGGTAGCTTAAAAACCTTCATTATCCATATATATGGAATTAAAAAAAATACACAGCTTCAGTCAGTTGACATGTAAAACTTAATTTAGTTCTGCTGTCAGACTAGTGCAGTTTCTGTCTAGCTACAATATTTGAATACTGATGTAAATGCCCTGCTTTGACAGATAGGGTGCAGTCTCATATCCCCTTAAACTCACAGGGCTATACTCAATTCCTAGCTCACACTAGCAAACATTCCTATATTTATAGTACAGGGCGATGAAGGTTTTCCTAAGCAAAAAAAAATCCCAGTTCTGCAATTAATATCTTCATTTATACCAAAACATCAAGAATTCAAGCAATTACACAACATTACCTACAGGCAAGGCCTATAAATTTGTCCAATGTCTGTCAACTAGGACAGAGAGTTTACTGATTGTTTGTTTGTCCGATACCTGTGCTGGGCAGAAATGGCCATCATTCATTGTGAACTGTTCTGTGAATGCCCTCTTAACTTGGCCTCTATAGGAAAGTGGCACACTGGTATGCAGATGCACAAAAAAAGCTACGGGATGTAAGCTAGTGTGCTTACGGCATGTCCTCTTTTCCGTGCAGCTATCCAAGCGTACTGAGCTAAACATGAAGTAACTTCATTCTCTGTAAACTTCCCTGTGATGGCACGGCATACAAGTATACAATTATCACAAAACAGCTGAAATTCAGCCTGCTTACACCCATTACTTCCAGATAACCCGTTTTAGGATTTATAATCATCACTAAACAGGGCAAGAAACTGCAGCGGCTACAAGTTCAGTAGCAGATAGGGTCAGTACCTCTGAAAATACTCCATAGTCCTACATTTATACGGCAACAGTAATTTTGCAAGTAACGTATACTTTGGTAGGGCACAAGCCCCAGGAGAAACTGAGAGTTTAATTCTTAACCTTTTATCTTGATTTTTGTTGTTTAACCAAACTCTCTGTGCTACAATAATATAAATTCCCATGTAAACTATTTGACCTGTGGTTTCAAATGCTGGCTGTTGCTTATTTTCCATAGGCTTCCTGGAAAATCACAGCCCTAATAGTAAGTAAATACATGCATACAGACATACAAATAACACACTTCTGTTTAAACACACCATGACTAGCTGATATCTTTTTAATCAACCTCCTACCAATTCTATCATATTGCCATTTTCTTGTTACAATAGACTTCTAGCAAGTGGTATGAAACTTTATTAGCCTACATATAAAGCACATCTACTTGTCAGTTATATTTTTCGCCCTTTGATTTAAAGATGTATTTATTAACCTCTGACCAGCTGAAATGACTTTTGAATTATAGGTGCCTATAGTTTCAGGCAGAACCTATTCTTTCTTAATAGATACATCATATTTCTTAATATCTTATTAAAAAATTATAGCAGACATGACCCTAGAAAATTAGTGGGATTAATTAACTTTGAAAAAAAGTATGCAAACACACTTTTTTCATAAAATAGAAAATTGACCACAAAATATGTGTGGAAAGCTAAATTAATCACTGGAATCTGGTCAGACAATATTTGAACCTGGGTACATTGCAATTTGCATTCAATTTGTTACATTATCGCAATTCAAAATACATTAGATATACTGTGAGATCATGTTACATCCATGTGAACTGTTACTGAATTATCTAATTTCAAGTATCGCGACCCATGCTTTTCAGTAATTTTTATAACTATGTTCCATTAAGAAAGAATGGAACAATATCACTGAGAGCACAGAGCAGTGCAAAGCAAAAAAATTTAAAAGAAACAAAACCTTTTATTACAGTTCCACAAACACCTCTCAAGGTATCCCTTGGATAAATTGAGTTCATTAACTTCCTCTGATTTTATCAGGACATTAATGTTAGCAAGAAAAGAAGCCATGGTCTAAAAGAGATTGTTTTGATGAAATAATAAGAGGATTTGACATAACGTAAAAAAATGTATTAATGTAGGAGTCTCATTCTCAAACAGTTGAGCGGGATAGTTGAACACAATCAACCACATGTTGCTGAAAGATCAAACCTTCCTGGCAAAATGAACATAGTTTCACTGGAATACCACACATGCTATGAAAAAAATTGGAGCTACTTTTTTCTGCTACTAACAGGCACAATCCAGACATGCTGGGAGACATCCCTCGGGGCTTTTTTTCATATTTCACTTAAAAAATGGATAACAGGTTAAGTACCATTTCATATTTATCTAAATCTATAATCATGTTAAAACATTCCTAGTGAAATACCTTAGAAAATAGAAATATTTTTTAAAATGAAAGACATCAAGTACTAGAGTAACACATATATGACCTGGTACCTATAGGATTCCCAAAATAAAGTCAGATGATGCACATCTCCTCTATATATTTTGAGGTTATATGGTGCAAGGAACTAAACAACGGTGAATGTAGCTGCCTAAGAGTATATTTTGTAACTGATACTTGTTCAGAGGTGTTCTGTGCAAGGTAGTAAGTACACACTGAAAAGCAAACCCCATTTTCCAGATTTGAGATGCAACTTTTCCTATCCACCTGCAGAGACAGCAATAATTTCCACAGTCTCATTGGTTTACATCTCCTTTATTCACCTACAACACTGCTGCAAAGAAAATTACCTAATCAATTTCTTCAACATCTCTGTCTCCCTTGGTGCATTCCCTGCTGTCTTTTTCCCCTTTCTTAGCATCAAATGCAAGCTGCTCCTTTCACCTTCAAGGTTGTTCATTAGTTATCCCCACCTTATTATATCTTATTTCCTGTATGACAACTCCAACTTCCAAATCAGCTCACAATGCCAACCCTCAATTACCACTTGTCAAATTTTCAAACAAGCTGAAAATGTTCTTATTTATCGCTAGGGAGAAATCCACCAGAAAGTAATTTGCAAAACTAACACATTACTCTCTCTTAAATTCCATTGGAGTGGCTGCTTTTCAATGACATTTGCAAAAATATTGATAATATTTTACATGAACATGACTTAAAAGTTATTAACCCTGACCAGCTAAACAGTTCAGCATGGGATCAAGTATTGTAGATTTAATTGCAAACCATACATCCTGCCACACATTAAGCCCATTCAGATGACAGTGTTAGCATCTCACATAAATTAATCCTTCAATATCAAAAGTAAGTGCTGACATCTCCTGATGAAAAAACAGAAACAGAAAAAATACTAAAGTCTTTTAAAACAAAAACCACTTAAAATTAGCATCTGCACCCACTTGTAGCACACATGAATTTCACTAGTGTTAAATTTTAATATTTTCCTAAAGGTCCATTACGTTCCTTCTAAGTAATGGGAAAAAAAGGCAATTTTATCTGACTCCACCACCTTCCTCCTACTTAAATGCCCTTCTGCTTGTCCCAAGAGAGAGAATTGATGACAGATCATACCGAAATAAATAAAACTCAGAAGCATTTACAAAATGTGTGGAAGCAGAAATGGAAGTTCATATAATTTAAAAGCTGCACAGTGCAGGTACAGTGCTTATGGGATGACTTCGAAATATGCTTCCTGTCTGACAGTGAACAAAATCAGAAGATGCTGCTTTTTCATATCAACACTTGTTGGTATTCTACAACTACACTGCCTTTTGTAAATGCTAAACTGCTGGTTTCTTGTGCTGATCCAGTATTCCAAGGTAGTCCAGCTGCGATGCTTGTCTCCAGTTTCAAGTGAGCAAGAAGCTTCATATATGGAAGGAAATCTTTTTAGGGCACTTTGGAACTCTGATCTAGGTTAAGCTGCCCATAACTACATGATATAACAGATCTACAGAATGGATATAAATAACCACTTAGTGTCTGAGCCAGTTAGAAAGTAATACATATTTTCTGGATTTTATAACTTAATATTATATGTCAATAAAAGAATGCTTTATATCACTTTGAATAACCAGCTACATCCTATTTATGTGCACAAACCCATAAAGTGCCATGCATATGAGAAATGAGGATTTTTTTCCCAGGAAAAAGAAGAGTTTGTGCTAGTTTCAAAACTTAACATCTGATAATGTAAAAGATAAGAAAAAAGTTGTTATGTATTTTTAATTTCCAGCTATGTGGCACTTTTATTAATGAAAACCAACATTAAAGAGTTTTCATCAGCCATGTATTTATTATATTGGTTGCTCCATACAGTAAATAAGTTATATCATTAGAATACATAAATGTAATTAAATCTTTATTATGTCAGATAAAAACACAACAAAATACATTCTCTGGATTTGATCCAGTTTCTTCCAAATCCACCAAAACAACTTTAGAATTTATTAATGTGGATTTCAGCAATCTCTTAGAAAACAGTTATTTTACCTACAGTTTTCAGAATATTTTTTTAAGTTTAGAATAGCATTATAAATATGGAATTAACTTCTTCAAAAAAAATAACATAAAACTTAGGAAGCTTAATGTTGAATAATCAAATTTAATGATATATAAATGGCAAAAAGAGAAACTAAATATGTTAAGAATGATATAATCACAAGTGAAATTAAAGCTCAAAGATCCAGAAATTAAGTATTGTGAAAGCAACATATTCTTTTCTCTCTGCTAACATCCTTAATGTTAGTATGATCCATGCCATAAGCTAAAATAGCTATGTAAACCCCAGAAAAAAAACATTTCTTAGAAGCAAGGAAACTGGTGTACATTTAATAAACAGTCAGTTAATGACCTTTATTACCTAGAATAATAGACAGGAAAGCAGAATTGAACACTTCCAAACTATTTAAGAGCCATCAGCTGTGTTCTGTTTGTTGCACAAAGTCTGCTCAAATGGTATACTTTTACATGTATATCACGGTAAGAACCTTGAACACAGAACAGCAACAATACCTTGGTCTGTCTTTAAACACCTTTTTTTCATGCTGAGGAATACATATTCACCTACATATTTTATATCCTTACTGGGTTTTCACATATGGGGTAAGAGTTGACACAAGTGGACATACCCTCCCCTATATCCAAGAGACTATAAAAGTAGAGGTCAGTCACTGAGGAACTTAGCTCCATTCTACTGAACCCTTTGTAAATGAAATCAACACAAGGCACAGGATGCCTTGGCATCTTTGTTTTTCTTCTGCTGAAATTGGGAATGCAGAAGGATGGTCTACCCTTGAAGATGCTGTGCACTTTATTTTGGCAAATGAGAGAGTTTGATCCAGGGCTTTTAAAATAAGCACTTGCTAAGTTCAGAATATTTCCAGCTTTTGGGAACATGAGGAAGTTCATCTTGAGCTATTCATTATGCATTTTTACTAATGATTTTAATTTGAAGTTATGGGTGGTTTTTCCATCTAAAAAAATAATAATCTCTTTTTTTAAAACTGCTCATTAGGGTAAAACTGGAGCATCAAAACTCTGGAAGACTTAAATAAAAAGTCAGACTTCAGTTAGATTTGAGATATAGCAAGCATGGGGGGTAAACTGTTACTAGAATTTATTATCCTACATACCAAACATGTGTTCAGTCCATCATATCACATTGCTAATGACTTTAATCACTGCCATCTCAAAGCAACGCCTTGAAAAAGGACTCAGCTTATCTGAATACTACCATACAGTTGAAAAACATTAGGACTGTTTGAATTGTATATTGCGTACCTCTTTCAAGCTTCTCTTTCTTTTGGTGACAAGGGCAAACAAGCCAAAAATCTTTTTAGTACTAACGAAATAGTTTTTCTCCTAATAAACAAGCTTGCAAAGACAGCAATGCTTTGGGATCTCTTGGTCTAATCACCTTCCTGTTGCAAAGTCTAAGAAGGTAAAGTTCAACAAAATTCAGACTTCAATTAGGTTATTACACATAGCTCAAAGGGGAGGCAGAGGAAGCAGAAGTGTTTCTCTTTCACTATTTGATGCATCGTAATAATGCACCATCTTAAACTAAAGGTGATGTATCTAAGGCAAGAATCAAAGTGATTAAGTTCAGTGAAATGAAATTGACATTTACTTATGTGTAATTTCTCAGCTAATTTCCTACTTATGCACCAGTGGAAAATATTATATGGTTGGAAAGGCAGAAAATGCACATGTGGGTTTCAGTTTGCTCATTTCTGTAGGTATCTATACTGGTTTAATTTCTTTGTTCTTTCAGTTTCGCTACTGCCATCTCAAACAAATTTTTTTTTCTCTGACCTATGCTTCAAATCACACTTTAAGATTCCTTACCCTTGCTAAGTGCAGATAATCTTTGATAAAAAAGGGGTCCTTTCAACAGAGGTAGAATCAAATATTAGAATTCACATTTGGGGCATCAATGTTTTATAAAACAATAGAAAAAATATTTGCAACATCCAATACTTTTCTTCCTCTATTCTACCTGGATCCAGTTGTTAATTTTTCAGCCACATCTATAGTCATTGGAAATTAAATAGATCAGAGAAGATTTAATGTACATTCTGGACAAGCATATAGAAAAATTTACAATAGAAACTTTGCTAATATAATTTTGCTTCTGGGTGTAATTCAGGTAACGATTAGTCAGTTGTTTCCATTCATGTAGATTATGCTATACTGCTGCATTATTTAACAGATATAAGAATTTCAAAATGAATAATTTAATTATTTGGTGCACGCTTTACCCCAAGAGGCACTTTAAATTACTTCCTTACCTTGTTTTCTTTGAGTATGCATCTGTCACTAAAAAAAAAAACCCACCCTATATTTTATTTTTATACTATACTACACTTTGAATTACACTAATATTTCTATTACTAAAGCATCAATGTTTGCTTGTTATTTCAATGGGGTTATCAAGTTACCAGCTTTTCTTCTAGGTGTTTATAGAACACTAATGTTGCATCAAAAGTTTTAGCAATCTAATAAGGCTTCCTACTGACCCTAAAATACAAGTTACATATTTATAAAAATAAAGATGTTTTGATTATAGTAATTTTTTATGGTTCATGAGCTCAAGGAATTATTTGATCTCTATTTATTATTATAGTATTAGCAGGAACATGCAACCAGGGGAAACTGTGTAACTGCGATATAACAATTAGATAGCAGTTCTGTTGAAAAGTATTTGGGGTTACTGTGCCTTAGATGTCGATTATGATACAACATTGCCATGCTCTTGGAAAAAAGTCAATCATCAAACTAGGAAAAATACACATCAGCATAACTTGCAGAATACTTAAGTTATGCTTCTGCATTATCCACTGTTTGTTAGAATTTTTTTATCTGAAGGCTTTGATCAGCTTTGGACATGTTACATAATGAAAGGTAGGGATCAAAACTGGAAAGAGATGAGAAGAAAGCGGCAACTAAACTCAAAATCCAAAAATATGGAATATGGAATAAAAAGAAAAAATGAAGAAAAGAAGAAAAGATCTGACACAGGTGTAGCTTATTCTGCTATAAGACTTCTTCCAGCTTTATGATTCTATGACAATAAAAAGAAAACAAGATATTTTTGCTATACAGTATTAAAATGTATATGTAAAATATGGCTTTCACAGAAAGTAATTTGTAGGTTTTTAAATATTGCAGAACTTTTCCAGAGGAAAAAACACTGTAAATGTGAAATCCTCCCTAATCCAAGGAACTCTGCTAGTCTTCAAAAGGTCTATATGGGGAACTAGCTTATTTGTATTTTCACAATGACACATAGAGTTTCTGGCTGTATGAGGTGGGAGGAAAACTTTGCTCAGAACAATATCGTGCCATACACCTATACTACTCTATTCCCAACCTTATTAAAATCTACAATCCCCAGGTGACCACCTTTCTTGTTATTGGCTTATAGTCAGTAAGCATGAGCATAAATTTGTTTGGTATCAATGAATCACTGTAGAGAGAGACTGATAGAAGCTAGTCAGAAAAGTGGTTAAAAGAGGGTGATACTTGCCAGACAATTTTAGTGAAGTTTTAGCGGTGGGCTTTGTTTGCTCAAACCAATTTCTATCTCTCTCATCCAACGTCTTTGTCTCTTAGTGTCCTCAGGGTGTTATTACTTGTTAAAATTACCAGTTTCTTTTGTATTTTTTTAAGTCACACTAGTGGAAAACAGAAATCCAGGTGACCGCCTCAGCAGGGGGTTTTTTTTGTGGTAGTCAGTATTTACTCCTTGATAACTGATTAAAATAAGATGGATCTTTAGTGAAATTTCTGTAAGGTTAAATAACACAGAGGCATTTTTTCCCTCACGTATGGGAAAACCTGTAAACAATGTAGATATATGAAACCACCCATCTTAAGTGGAAACTGTTTTTATTCTCACAGCCAAGCACAGACTGTGCCTAAAAATTCTTAGAACATTGGTGCATAGAGAAATGTGAGTTGCTGAAGATCTAACGTTTATAAGTGGACAGAGAGAAATGAAACGAGCATCAGTTCCTGAATCACAAGTATACATGTAGCAGTCCATATCATTATCCTGTCATTAGATGGGATGTTACTACTGTTTTATTTAATGATATCTCAAGTGTGTGAGAGAGAAAGCAAGCACACATAACTGCATCAGCAAAAAGGCATCTCAGTCTTAAGTCTGTGATATTTTTTATTTGATATTATAAAAATGAGTAGAACAGTTCAGCAGAATATTTATCCTCCTCCACTACCACACTTTCTTACTAATAGCACCTCTAGTCACTTCTATAAAAAATCCCTTCACTGTTTCTTGGGAACCCAAGTGTTGCCTTGAAATGCTTGGCGCTGCTTCAGTTTCTAAGCAGAGAAAAATAAATAAAATAAATTTATGAGTTTGATCTAAACTAATACATTTAGTGCTAATAATTGAAAACAACGATGAGCATGTCCAAAATTTGAAAGGTAATTTTAATAGCAGCTGCTCTCTCATCACTTTTTATGGTAAGGCACTGTAAACAAGTGAACATGACCACATCCCAAAACATAGCTGTGATAACATCTGGTGATAACTGAGTGATGGCCATCCAGTGATTTTTCAGTTTCAAAATTTGACAGGAAATTTTTATCCCTCTATTATAGCATATCCTAGGGGGGTGGAAAATGCACTTTGCCTCATGAACTTGCAGACCCCTTGAGCACATCTTGCAGCACTTTATATTCTCCTGAAACTCTGCTCTCTACATTTAATATAAACTTGGATTATTAATTGACTCCCCTAACTCTAAATTCAACAGCTGGACTTACTTCCCTATGACTGAATGTGTTTTGGTTGTCTTTGCATGTGTGTGTTTACGTACACATCCAAATACCTGTTTACACATAGTTTTTTAACGTGGTGGTTTTGATTACCCCAGCCCATGTGTGACCAAGTGCTTATTTTACACATTTACTTCCCCGTGGGAATGAAGCTCTAGGTCTTTGGTTCAGGAGGAATAACAAAACTAAGCTAAGCTGTTATTCCAAATATATTGAAGTTTCTAGTGATTTTTAAGACCTCAAAGATGGTAGATTTTTGCTTTTCTTTCCTCTATAGCCTTCTGCTGTAGCCCAAGAGGAGCTTCCCAGAAGTTTTTCTACACTGTATGGTCCAGAAGAAATTTTCCAGGGAGGCCAAATTTGGGAACATCTTTTGGAAGACGTTATAATGACAGCAGCAAAAGGAAAGAAAAGAAAAGAACTGGGTTTCAAGGCTCATTTTCCAGTCCCCAATCTTCATGGCATCGCAACATGTAATGCTCTCCTTGTGAAAGTTAAGCTCAACTGTCAGAGGGATAGGTTCAAGTATTGGACCTAGGGACTTACGTATGAGTTTTGTTCTGAAGTGTTTTAATTTCTGGAATTGGTGGGAGGGCTGGCTGTCCCTGGAGCAAATAATTCCCATCATGTCTATTTTTCCTGTCTGGAACTGGATGGCCTTAGATCAGCTTGGGCCAAGGTAGGAGAGGCAAGAGTGGGAATGTTCACATCTCTAAGAGATACTAAATTCCCCAATAAACTATTTGATAGGAATGGACAGTTATTTCTTCCCTCTTTTTTTCTCAACTATTCTTACAGCTGAACTCTCTCCCTGAAATGTGAGAGAAGAGGCTATGGGTCCCTCACAAGGAGAGAGAGAGTGAAGGGATAATCTAGGCAAACTAATCTGCCTAAGCATCCAGTCATTTCTAGACCTGTGGGAATAATAAATAGCAGTGAAAAACAACTCTTCCAGCACTAGACTTTCCACTAGACCTGTGGAATTGCTGTTCAGCTCTTGTGAGACCGCACCCAAAGAACTACATTCTGTGCTACCTCCCTGATCAGAGACAAGATACAAGAAGATGGAGACAGACTCTTGGAAGTGCACAGTGATGCAATGTCAAAGGAAGGATTAGATACTGGAAAAATATTTTACCATGAAGTGGCCAAATTCTGGAGCAGTTTGTTGAGAGAGGCTGTGGAACTTCCATCCTTGGGATCGTATAAGACTGAACCGGAGCAACCTGTTCTAAATATATCTGCTCTGAGCAGTTGTTGGACCAGGTGACCTCCAGAGGCCCCTTAGAACCTAAATCAGTCTATGATTCCACAGTTCTATAATGTTGTATGTCTTTGTTTTGTCTTTGGCCCTTTCACATTTACATACAGATACTAAGTTAACTGAGCATGTGAACTTGTCCTATTTATCATCAGTCTGTAGCTACTTTTCTCTAATGTACTAGAAGATACTCAGAAACTATGGTGCAAATACTGTAGTGTAATACTGTAATACAGACATTGAAAATAACTGGAACAAGGCAGGCACTTATGTGTAATAGCAGCCACATTATTAAGCTAAATGGCTAGTTTAAAATCTTCACAGCAGGACACGCTAAGTCATTGGGAAGAGAGGACAGATACAAGTGAAAAGAATTTGGGGAATGAACAATAGCAGGGTATGTCCTAGCTATTAATAACTGTCAGATACTTCTCCCTTCCTGTAACCCTTGCTATACATAGCTTAAGGCCCTAATACATCAAGAGATGTAGATAACAGGACTGTTGCATTCAAAATAAACATCAACAGAATTTAATATCTTACCTATACATTTTCATTCCTATTAGCAATTATCACCTTTAAATATGCAGTATAAACAAGCATGACTAAATGTAGTTTCTCTAGATTACCAGAAGAGCTTTGGATTTGATCCAGGTATGGTGGTGATCCACTATATTACCAAAAAGAATCCTTGTTCTCAGAAATAAGCTACATTCTTGTTTACAAGAATATACTCGTTTAGCAATGCTCTTCTTTTGTAGAGCTGCAATATACCTCATACTGGTTAAACTGGCAAAGGAAAGTAGACATTCCTCATGTCGGCACGTACCAACCTCCTCTCAAATAATTCTATCAAGGGACATGGAGTGGGGTTTGTCTAACACCCTTTCTTTATGAAACTCTTGCCTTTTAATGGAAAAAATTCAGTCTTGGAACTTGTCCATCAAGACGATCTATTTAGCAGTCAAATGGTTCTGCCTTGCTTTTGAACCTATACATTCCCAGCTTCCTCTCAGATTTACAGTTTTAACACATCAACATAATCTCACAGGTTTTCCAATCAGCTTCAAAGTCTTCTCTAATGGAGGAGCACCATGTAGTTAAAATTATTAAATTAAATTTAAGATAACATAACTTTTATAAGAAATTCACTGAGGTTTTTCAGTATTTTATGCCAAATTCCTATCTAAACTACACCTCAGCTGTGCACCTGGTGCCCTGAGGAGAGACATTTAGAACATCAGCTGAGTGCCACAGAGCTCCGTGTGTTCCTTTACATAAACATTTCTTGGACAGACATCCCCACTAATGCTTACATCAATGCTATACTAAAACTCATTTTAAAATTACTAAAAGAAAAACTGCATTATATAGTTCCCATTGAGAAATACAATAAACAGTTATGTTAACAATTTTAAGGCAGAACTTTATATGGCTATGTCGTTAATGGAAAGTGTTTAAGTCCTGATTAATCTGTTTGATTATGAAGGGCTTGTCCTGCTAAATTACCAGGTTTCTATACTACTAAATCGGGAAATTGGCACCATTCATTTGCAGCAATATTCATATTAAAAAAACCCCACATCTGAATATGTGAATTTTAAAAGCTAGTATTTTTTACAAATTCCAACAGCATGAAAATTAATGTTATTTGTATTGTTTGGGTCACACAACTCTAACAATCTAAAGACTTTTGAAACAAACATGAAAATAAGGCCCTTACAGTCACTTATTTAAAACATTTGACAATATGAGTTTCTTATTTAATTTATGGACAATTCACAGAGAACGTTAATCCAACAATGTTTACTAAGTTGTAAAAATTATTTGTGTCTTTGAGGGAGGGCTAGCATATGCCAGTTATTGTAACATCTTGGGTGCCAGTACCACTTAGCAGTAAACAAAGCAATAAAACACTGCCAGACAAGTAAACAACAACAGTCTTAATTAGAGACTGCTACTAAATTCAGAAAGCATTTTCTATTGGCCTGTAAGTTGGAAAACACTCATCTTCCTTTTCCTTAGTTTGTGTGGAAGTAGTCTGGTCATAATAGATCAAGAGCAGCTTATCAAACCAAGCAGGAGAACAGAATGGGGTTTAGGATGGAAAGAAGGGTGCATTTTATTGGAGCATACAACAGACTTTTGCCAAGATTTGCAAAGCCACCGTTATTTTTCCAGGTGCTCTATTTGTAGCTACAGAAACCGAGGGCTTTTCTAGCTAAATTATTACAGTGTCATACAGTATCACAGACTTCAGAAAGTTGAGAAACTGACACCTAAAACTCTTTTCTCTCCAAATGGAGAATAAAGCCTCTGGGCTGCTGAACTATCACACTGCATTCAACCTGGGATGTTATTTTGGTTGCTTAACCCTTTACTGAGTGGTATAAGGACAAGATTGACACTTCAAGAAAAAATTGGTATTTTGGAGCAATCTCCACATGTAAGCAATGCAGTGGTGGATGCTACCTGGTTAGACCTAGTCACATACAAGGAATGGAAAGGGAGAAGAGGTAGACTTTTTTTTGACAGCAACAAATTTTAATGGCCACTTATCAAAGTACAGTTTTAAAATAGACAGCATTAGGGAACAAGCACCAGGATTACTAGATTGCAAAATGCTAATGTTTCCTCACCTTTGTGCAGTTGCTTATGTATAAATACAGATGAAAAGCTGGTTTCATGAAGAAGCCTGGACCTGTAAATCACTTGAGATAAAATTTACAGGAGACCTATTGTAAAAAAGGATGGTCTTGGAAAGTCTAAGGTCTAAGAGACTGGGATGTATCTTAAGAATACAACATCTTCGGAAATTGCATGACTAGTGGAATTAAGAATGATGGTATTTCTTCTCCATTTTCTTCAGTCTGAAATTCCATAGTGAAAAATAGAACACAGAAAGATGATATGGCAAGATGATTTAATTGACATATGACTAATGGCCTTTAAAAATGCTAAGTTTTTTTTAAAACAACTAAACTCTGAATATAGACTAGGCAATAGTAATAGTTACATGAGAAGCAAATAGAGGTACCTGAAATTTTTGAAGATACCAGAACATCAGTTCCATTTATTACACTGAATGTTTTTCCACTATTAACTGGAAAATTATTTGAGTTGAAGTATTTATTTCCCAGTTCCACTAGAACTATTTATTATTACATGGTACCTTTTATTCTACGATCTAAAAAATCACTTCAACATAAACCTGTAATGACTCTTTTAGTTTTTATTTTACACTGAGAAAACAGTGCCAAAGAGAGATTAACTGACTTGCCCAAGACCACACAGTAAACAAATAGAAAAAAAAAAAAAAGATCACAGATACACCCAGCTGTCTGCCTGACTCTTCTGGCTTTTGTATAGCTCTTGTGTATATGAATTCAAAGCACTTACCTTCTTGTTGGAAAATACAGGAATAATCTTGACTTTTAAGAAAAAGACATCAGTCAATGATTCTGATACATTGTTCTGTGCAATTAAATGCTATTCCTTGAAGGAAGTATAGCGCTGTACAAAGTTGTGTACGAAGTTACTGATGATTATACGGAGCCAGAGTAAGCACTGAAATGGTTATAAACAACATTTCATTTCCCGAACTACAAGCACACTGTGGTTTTCAACTAATTCAGCTTAGAATTTTTCCTTCTTGATTTTGCCTTTTAAATGCTAACTCTCTTCAGTCTGGATAATAAAGATGTCTGTTCTAACTCTGATTTTAACGCATGTAATTCCTTCTCCTCACTTCTTTTGAAAAACATAACTGTAAAATATTTCTAAGTTTTCTACAAAACTTAAAATAGAAGAAACTTCAAAGCTGTGTCTTTGGCTTCTTCACTGTTCCTTTGTGGTTTTCATTGAGGTTTTAAGAATTAGGATATCTTCAGAGCAAAACAAAACAAATTCTGGCAACGCAATTCTATAGATACAATTTTTGCACATTTGAGCCATTAATGTTTAATACTATCCCTAATACATGATTTGTTTTCTGTACAGTTCTATACACAATTTTCCCCACCATCTCATATTCAGAGTAATTCGGGGCTTTCTGAAATAAAAGCTTATCACTCTAGACCATAATAAATCCATAGGAATCCATTAAGAAATGTTCTTCTGGCAAACTGGTTAAATAAGGGACAAATATCAAAAAGTCTTAAAATGCACAGGGAACAGAAATACTTCAAAAAGGCCTGGTGTCTCTTTCAAAAATATAGGTGTTTTTTGCAAGTTCCTGATCTTACAAGAATACAAAGAAGATATTTTGCTCTGCTTTCCATGAAAAAAACCAGTTGATCCAGAACAGGAAATGAAAGTCCTGGGAAGACCAGCCTTTTCTGATATTTCTTCAACATATTTGTAAAGCAATTTTTTACAGTTCACTTTGTGTTACCATATTACAGCTGTTTCCTTCATTCAAAATATTTAACTGTGAGAATTTATTTTTGCTAAGGAAGCCATGGAATGGTCAATTTTATTGAGCTGCTCTACTCTGCTTTACTTTAGTACTTCTAAAAATGAGGCACGTCTGAAGCATTTTTACCAATCCCATAAAATGAAAATAAAAGCCACTGACCCCTCCCTCAATTTTAAAGCAGCACATCTTGTCAAAACAAGATTGTTGCACTTATAAAAAGAAAGGAATTTCAAAACCCAAAAATATGGAATACTGTTCATAGAGAATTTTAAATTCCTATTTAAATAGGCATAATAAGAACTGTAATTTAAAATTTTAAAATGGCTCCAAAACCCTAACAAAAAAATAATATGTGTACTTTCCCTTCCCACCTTGACTTGTCACCCCTTCAATAACTAATCACTTATGGAAAAATGCTGAATACACTCAAACCAACCATTAAGATTTACAAAAATTAAAGTCCTTAGCATTCAGAAAATAAAAATGCATTCAGTCTTAAAGATCAAAAACACTAGACGCCTAGTGGGTTTGCTATAAAAGAAATAGGAATGTATTGAAAAGAGCATTAAATTGAACATTTGTTCATTTTCGAGTTTCAAGGTGTAGGATTTGTTCTTTCAAATCTTACATAGTGAAAAATTTAACATCATTAACTTTGGACAAGCATGAGTTCACACAAGTGATACAAAGGTGTAGCAACAGAATGGCTGTGTAAAAACCAAAGATATTAAAAGAGAGATGTGAAAGATTACTGATGTGTAGTTCTAATTTAGAATTACTGAAACTCTCAATTATATACAAAGTGGAAATGAAGCCAATGTTAGGTAGAAATAGAGCAAACGCTGCCAGAGAATATTCAAGTTATTCCTTGCTCGGATTCATGGCCAAGGCTCCATAATAAAGAATAGAGTGTGTACCACAGAAACACACAAAGCAATCTTCGTTCAGAAAGGATTCTGGTATTTATTCACTGAGCATATCATGCTGTAAAAATCCGACCATCCGGGAAATCAAAAATCTACAGAGCAACTGAGTATTAAGTATTGTCAATTTGCCCACCATTCTCTCCATAAATCCTTTATTCACAATGTCCGCTTAATATTCAAACAGAAGCGTGCGGCTTTCCACTAAAAGGAAGTGGTTCCAGCTACTAAAAATGAAGACTGAATAATACATTGACCGATCAAATGCAATATCGTAGTGATTTTGACAGCGAATTTGATTTTAAAAACAGATGCTTGCGCTAGCCGTCACGGGCAAAATAGGCAGTGGTGAGCTACACACTGCAAAATAAATCTACAGCTCATTTAACAGGGAACAATAGACTAGTAGATGACGGACTCCTCCCTCTGGCTAAGAAACCATTAGCCTATTTTCTCATCTAAGCCCGTTCAAACTAGCAGGAAGGACCCTAACCCTGGCGTTGCCAGACTGCCCCCCGCCTCCCAGAGCTCTCATGATTTTAACTTTCTGCGAACGGCACGCGAATTTCACCCTTCCCACTCGGCACCAGCGCTGCAGGTCCCCGGGTAGCCCGGGCAGCTCCGGCGCGGGGGCGCGGCCGGCGCGGCAGCGGAGCGGAGCGGGGCGGCGGCGGGAAGCGGGAAGCGGGAAGCGGGAAGCGG
The DNA here is from genome assembly GCA_018403395.1 of Gorsachius goisagi. Classification (NCBI taxonomy): domain Eukaryota; kingdom Metazoa; phylum Chordata; class Aves; order Pelecaniformes; family Ardeidae; genus Gorsachius; species Gorsachius goisagi. Next base: position 59,681 of record BOSO01010153.1, on the reverse strand, counting down.
GAAGCGGGAAGCGGGAAGCGGGAAGCGGGGCCGGGGCGGGGCGCGGGGCCCTGCGCTGCCGGCAGCCCCGCACCGGCCGCCCCGCTCGCGGCTCCGTGCGGTCCCGCTACCGCCCACGTGCTTCGCGGTTGCTTTTCCACCCGCAGACAGGCGCGTGCGGGACGCCGTACCGCCGCCCGCGCTCCGGTCACGCCCGCTCCGGGCGAGCCCCGCCCGGGGGGCCGCGGGGAGGCCGGCTGCCCCGCTCGCCGCAGCCCCCCGCCCCGGGCTCCCTGGCCCGGCCCCACCTCCCCTCCAGAGCCTCCGCAGCCGCACGACGTCCCCTCCCTCTCCTTCCCGCCGCGGGGAGCGGGCTCGGCCGGCCGGGGGTCCCGCCGTGCCCACGCCTGGGCGGCCGCCGCCGGCCGCCCCCCCCCCGCGGCCGGGAGCAGCCATGGCGGGCGGGAGAGCGGCACCCCGCCGCCGCGCCCCCGCAGACACGCGGCCGGAGCGGTGGGCCAAGCCCTCTCCTACCGTCTGAGTCCCTGGAAGGAGGAGGGCCAGGACATCCGCGATTTCTTCAAGCCGGGCCGGTGGCCGGTCTCCACGGCGTAGGAGGCGCGGTCCATGGCTCGGCAGCAGAGGTAGCGCTCCGTGTCGGAGTAGCCGCGGTGCCTGACGCGAGCCCCGGCCGGGCAGCGGCCCCGCGAGGCGGACGGCGGCGGCGGGCCGGGGGGCGGCTGGTGCTGGAGGAACTGGTGCTGCCGCAGCTGCGGCGGGTAGTGCTGCTCGTGCCGCCACAGATGCTTGGGGGCTTTGAGACCGCCGCTGCCCCCGGCGCCGTCGCTGCCTCCGGCGCCGTCGCTGCCGCCGGGCAGCGCAGACAAGCCGCTGCCGGCGCCGCGTTCTGCCTCCATGCTGCCGGCGGGCGGGCGGCCGGGCCGGGCCGGGCCGGGCGGGCCGGGGCTGCGGCGTCCGCCTTCCTGCGGGCAGCGGCGGGGAAACTGTGCTGAAAAGTTGGACAGCTCCTGCCGCACCGCCCCTCGCCCGGGTGTGGGAGCGGCCGCGGCCGCCGCGCCGCCGAGTCCTCCCGGCCACTCGGGAGGGGAGGCGGGGAGAGGGGGAGGAGGAGGAGGAGAGGGGCTGGCTTCCCGCTCGGAAATACTTAAAGCCGGGCTGGAGCCGGCGTGGGGGACAGCTCCGCGCTGGGGCGTGCAGGAGCCGGGGGAGGCGGGCACCGGGAGCGGGAGCGGGTCCGGGAGTGAGCACGGAGGGGCTCTCCCCGCCGCTGCTCCAGCCCGCCTCCCTCCCGGGTTCCCTTCCCGAGGCACCGACGCGACTCCCTCCCAGGGGGATGGGGCCGCGGAGCGGCGGCAGGTGGCAAAGTTGCTCACGCTCCGGTTCACCGAGAACTTGACAGTGGGTTAAAAATGGGTTCTTACTCCCTAAACTCCTCCCCCCGCCACCCCTTATTCCCTGTAGCACAGGTTCAATCTCTGCCACATCAGGTTCGGAAACCGTCTGTTCCCCAACGGGAAACCTTCCCCTGATCTGCCATCTTCGCCGATGAGTAAGCTCTCTTCCCCTCTGCGAGTAAGACTGGCTGTAAATCAGTGTGAGGAAGGTTTAATTATAGCGATGCTGAGCCTACTGCTGCAGAGAAGCTTTCATATTATAAACCATTAGTTTCAGGAGTTCGTAACTGCCGCAGAAGGAAAAATCATTTAAAGTTAAAATTTACAGAACGGGAACTTCATCCTAAAAAGCTTTTTAAAATTAGTTCGACATTTCAAATTCTTTTGTGCTCAGGTACAATCAATAATGCAGTAATCCAGAACTGAAGTTGCATTTTTTTAAGTTCCTTTTTTTCCCCCCTTGCATTTATTTTTTTTTTAAGTAGAATTCGTATTTGTCCTGTATGGTAATATTATAAAATCTAACTCTTCTTCTTATTCATGACAAAATTATACTCACTACACTCCTGACAAAATATGAAAAATACACATGCAGGTGTTCACTTAAAAACTATTAATATGTATTTGTCTGTTTGCCAGAATATCAGTACTAAGCAAGAATGCATTGCAAAAATCTCTCTTCTACAGTATCTTTACAAAAACACACATTTTCTTCCAATCAGTGTTCATCTACTCATTAGACTGTTCTGATTAGCTTCATGTACAACTTCCACTTCCTCAATCACAAAATTGCTCTTGCCATCCTTCTTCCCTTTCCATCATAGATCTGCAATCATTTTAAACCTCATAAATTTCTTTCTAAACTTCTTAATGTCTTATTAATGAAAATGTACACCTATGTCAACTCTTTAGCATGTTGATGCGTTTTTTTCCATTCTCCATCTGAAAAGTCAGCCTTCTGTCCCAGACACACAGTGCTCTTAAAATCAAGATTCACTCTCTAAGCATGTACACCCAAGCTTCTGTTGTGCAAAACTCCCAGTCCGTGTTTTTCCAAGCCAACAGTACTTTCCTAGATAATCCTGATAATCATCTGCCATCCCTTTGATTTCTTCTTTCCTGCCCTAACAACTTTTGGTTTCACCAACCAATTTTGGACAAGATGAGTTGTGATAAATGTTGTAGATAGTAGGAAAGAGCCAAGGTAGTACTTCCATTGAAGGAAACTTGAGCTTGAACTCATATATTTGTCAACTTCTGATTCTCCTGCTATTTATTCAGACATACAAAACTATTTCCAAACCAGACATCTTAGATGCCACCACTTGCCCAGCTGTAGCAGGCTGTGACAATTTTCACAGCACGTATGGGACACAGAAATTGGAAGAAGATGGAAGGAGAAAGACTGAACTGAGACGAAACGGGAATGATATCGAAAATGAAATAAACAATAGGGATAATTGCAATGTGGGATATAGACATATAGGATGCAAATCCATGAAAAACTCAGAGATGAGAAATAACTTTTTCACCTCTCTTTACCTCCATTCCCATATTGCAATGGGACTGTATTTCACAATTGCTAGTTCCCTCTACTCTCATAAAATTAGACAAAGCTCCTGTGACCAATCTCACTACAATTTCACAGAATCATAGGGCTGCTGTTTGGAAGGGCCCTCATGAAGTTGTCCAGTCCAATCTCACACTCAGAATGGGAGTATCATCAATGCTAGATCACATCAGCCATGGCTTTGTGTGAATCTCAAAAAACCTCCAACAACAGAAAGCCCCCAGCCTCCCTGGATAACCTGCTCTGGTGCTGCACCACGTTCCTAATGAATATTTTCCTGATGTTCAATCTGAACCTCCCTATCAAGGGCCCTTGCCCCTCCTTAAACAGCATGCTCCCCCTCCCCCCCGCAACACGCCCCACCCACCCCCACCCCCCCCCCGCACCTCCCACCCCACCCCCTCCTCCCCCCGAAGAGCTTACTTTTATTGTCTTTTGCAACTACCCTTCAAGTACTTGGATGGTTGTAACATTAACCTCTTCCCAGGTGACAGGGACTTCCCTTAACCATCATGACTTTCCACAAATGAGAAACAGTAGCCTCACAGTCACACTGGCATTGCCCTTTGGAGCAGTCTGATCTGATCTTATGTATTTGAATTTATAAGGGCACTTCTGATATTCTGCATTCAATCCAGTATTTTCAGAGTACACATAATGTTTTAGAGACCAAGTACAATTTGACAGATAATCAAAGCATCATTAGCATTTAAAATAAAAAATATTAGCTCCAAGAAACAGAAAAGGCATCAAGTACAAGCTTATCTATATTACACTGGCAATACTTTTGCAAGTAGAATGAAACATACTGCATCAGAATTCATCTAGACAACTACAAGAATTCTTTTCAGACTTTTTTTTTTGGAGGGGGGGGGAATTGGGGAGGATGGGGTATTTATTTTTTTTCCTGTACAGAAATCTTACTGTAGCCTCATGCCAATGACACTTGCATAAAAATAACTACACTTTCCCCAGACTACCTTGTTTGAATTCAGGTCAGTAGTGTAAACTGCATTACTGCATATTCTGATGCAAGCTAAGATAGCTTTGCTGACAGCCAGATTTTTTGGTAAGAGTCCATCCCTGCTAGTTTTTTGGCTTTTCTCCTGAGATTGTGAAGAAGGGAACCAATAAGACACATGGATAGTGATGGCACATTATAAATGGGCACCTTTTAATTCGGAATTAATGTAGCTTTCCAGTCATTCACAAGGGCCATACACCTTTCAGTCATTATGAACGAATGCTGATTAACTCTTGCCATACCAGTAACTTTCTAGTTCATAATCAGTTCCCTGACTTTTTTCATTTCAATCTACCCCATATTTCTTTCACCTTTTCACCTGCTCTCAGTTTAAGAAAAAGGTATGCTGTCTATCTTAAACGATATTTTGATATGAAAAAGGAAATAATTTTGCAATGTCATAACAATATCACTGTTTCAAACTGTAATCTTAATCCATAACCACAGATAATATTTATAAAATGCAATTCAAACTATACTTACAACTAGGCTTAATATTACACCAGCAATTTAAAATTAACAGAGTATTAGAACTCTGTCAAATCTTACGATGACAGTGGCTAATTTACTGGATTGTTTTAAGAATGAATAAGCTTTTTGTGTACTTTGAAACACATTTTACATTTTTTTCTGTAGTAATGCTACAGAAAGACATCTGAGTGAAATAATGACAATTTTCATATACTTGAAATAAAGATAACACAGAAAGGCAAGGTTGCTGGAGAGAGATGACTGGCACCAGTGGCTGAGACAGTCTGAGATCCTTCCTCTGCCACCTGTAATTCTTACCATGCAGCAATTCCTTACTTCCTCAGGTGTGGCAGAAAAACAGCATGCAGAAGCTTGCTGTAGACCAGGTCACTTAACTGGGTCGTTTCACAGGTTGCTGAACTGATCTAGCCCAAGTCAGTGATCTGGTTTACAGGCCAGCATGGCATGATGATGTTCAAACATCCAGAAAGCTTTTCTTGACCACTGAAATAAGTGTCATAGACTAAAGCCTTAGTTTTACATTGTCATCTAGCGTTTGTGATCAGCTTCAGTTGCTGACTAAATTAATACTTCTTTGTAGTCATTATAATTGCCAATACAGAAAATAATCACCAAGTTTCTAGAAGTGAAATAAATGCACTAGTTTATCAATACGTATGCAAAATAACAGAGGTGTAAAAGCAGACCATCTTAACTTTTACAGGATTATTAACTTCTACTAATTTTGTAGAATTTGTTTAACCTAGTAATTCTATGACTTTCAAAACTGTCCAGACATGAAGACACCAACAGCTCCCGGTTTTCAGCATCCCAACAAGCTATGATGGAAGGCTTGATTTTTTAAGCTATATTTTGTTTGTATCCTCCTTAGGATGGGAATTTTTATTGACTGACATAACAGATCTTTGAATGTATGGCACCATACAAACAAGAATAAAACTGCATACATGCATCCTCCAAACCCTTTCTTTTACATGAACTCTTAACAATCCCACCAAAACCTAGGATGTAAACAGAAGTTATTTTAAATTTGTATTGGCGTGAGACGACTCATGATTCCATATAGAAGGCAATGAGGGTACGGCGTTTTTTTTCCATTCTTTGAAAGTTAAAAAAAATATTTTGAGCAAGGAGTATTGATTACTGCAGTGGCTTTTGGAGGATGAAGAATAATTTCTAGCAGATTTAAGATAAAACACAGACAGTGTATGTCTGCTTTTGGAGCCTGAGCCCTATGCTGAAAATTAACTCACAGTTTGACAGCTGCTTCCCCTGCAGTACATGGGCCAAACTGTTTTTTAAAATTTTACTGGAATCTCAGGGTTCAGGAATGAAACTAACAATATATGAGTATTTTTTCCTGCATTGTTGGCTCTTTAGAGCAAAATCTTTAGAGTTGTGATTTTTTTTTAAAGCTGCCATACAGCAAGCATTAATACAAGTAAATTAAAAAAAAAAAAAGAATATCCTCTCTTGCTAACATTTCAATCTTTGAAGATGAGTATAAAATTGAAATTTTCCCAGTTACAGAGAGATAGGGTGAAAGAACAGTGGCCAAAATAAGCTGTCCTTTTGCAAAACCTCTCAAATAAAAGTCTATACTAAAAAGATGCTTACAAACAAATGTTTTGCTTTCTAATCAGTTGTTAAAGAACCCAGTTTCTGCATAACTGCATTTGGGAGATTCATGTTTGCTCTCAGAGGCTGAAAGGAGCACAGTATGGAGAAAGAAGGTTAGATCTGCTTAAAATGTGCCTAGTTAAGCTTAGCTCTGGAGGAATGATTTTCTCTCGTTATAAGTGTAATCTGCTTCACTGCTTGGAAGCTTCAGAAATTTCTCTGAGCCTCCACCTACAAAAGTAGGTTTCATACAGAGTAATCAGATTAATTATTCTGGATGCAGTACATCCACATTAACTGGCCCAGACCATCTTTCTTTCCTCACAAACTGCAGATCATCTCTTCTTTGGTTCTGCTGTTTAGATGGTTCTGCTGACCACTCTGTCAATCAGTTTGGTGAAATAATACACCCTACAAAACTTCACACCAAGTTAGAGACTAGTTAAGCCAAGAGTGTAACAGACCATAGAGATGGTAACCTCCAATGGAAAGGAAGTGATCTTAGATCTCAGAAAGCCAGATCACTCTCTGTGACCACAATCTTATTCAGTACAGGCCAGATGCCAGGTGCCCACCAAACCACTCTATCACTCCCCTCCTCAGCTGCACAGGGGGAGAGAAAATACAACAAAATACAACAAAAGGCTTGTGGGTCACGATAAAGACAGGGAGAGATCACTCAGCAATTTCCATCATGGGCAAAACAGACTCAATTTGGGGAAATTAATTTAACTTGCTACCAATCAAATCAGAGTAGGTTAATGAGGAATAAAACCAAATTGTAAAGCACCTTTCTCCCGTCTGGGCTCAACTTCACTCCCAATTTATCTCTCTCCTCCCCCCAATAGGTGCAGGGGAGTAGGGAATGGGGGTTGTGGTCAGTCCATCACACATCTCTGCCACTCCTTCCTCCTCACTCTCTTCCCCTGCTCCAGCCTGGGGTCCCTCCCATGGGAGACAGTCCTCCATGAACTTCTCCACCATTAATCCCTCCCACGGGCTGCAGTTCTTCCTGAAGTGCTCCAACATGAGTTCTTTCTGTATGTCCCTTCCACAAGGTGCAGTCATTCAGGAACAGACTGCTCCAGCATGGATCCCCTGCGGGGTCACCAGTCCTGCCAGCAAATCTGCTCCAGTCTGGGGTCCTCTCTCCACGAGGCCACAGGTCCTGCCAGGAGCCTGCTCCAGCACGGGCTTCCCATGGGGTCACAGCCTCCTTCAGGCAGTCCCCTGCTCCAGTGTGGGGTCTTCCCTGGGCTGCAGGAACACAGCCTGCCCCACCATGGGCTGCACCAGGGGCTACACCTCCTGCCCCTCCTTCTGCTCTGACCCTGGTGTGTGCAGGGCTGTTCCTCTCACATATCCTTATTCCTCTCTCCCACCTGTTTTACAGGTTTTTTCCCCCTTCTTAAATTTGTTATCCAGAGGTGCTACCACCATCACTGATGGGCTCAGCCTTGGCCAGCAGCAGGTCCGTCTTGGAGCAGCTGATGTTGGCTCTACTGCACATGGGGGAAGCTTCTGGCATCTCACAGAAGCCACCCCTGCAGCCTCCCTTCTACCAAAACCTTGCCACGCAAACCCAGTACACAGGCTTATCCAGGTTTCATTTTAAAAATGTTTTATAATAAGGAAGAGTAATGCACGTATATTGTAATAGCTATATGTTAATAATAGCATTGGTGTATTCCATTTGTATAACTATTCTATAATTAGTAACGGTTATGTTATTAAGAATAATGGGGGTTTGCATTTACATAGTGCTTTTCATCCACTTCATCTGAAAAATACAAATGGGATGTCGCTACCTGTGTTTTACACAAGTGGAAACTAAACCACAGGACCGAACATGTGGCACAGTATTAAGGCAGATGTTCAATTACAGTTCATAATATCAATATCTGACTTTCATTCCAGTCACCAACTAATTTTTATATTTAAATTTTAAGAAACTACGTGTGTATGACCAGTTGTTTATTACACCAGTGTGCTAAGACACTGTGAGAACATTTTATTCCTAAAGCACAGAGTATTTACACTTCCCTGCAAAAAATGTTATAAATAGGACCTAGCAGACTTATCTTAAAAAAAAAAAAAAAAGTATATGATACCTTTTTGTCAATATTTCCTATATGAAGTCAAGGCACTTTTTTTTTCTTACTCGCCTAACTTAGTTCACCACAGAATCCCCAAAAGTACTAAGTCTGCTGAAGACTCAATAGCAACGGAACATTCTGCATTTGAGAGTTGTAAATGAAAATTATTTAGAAAAATAAATTTCTTTTCATTTTCCTGGAACTTGCCGGAGTCTCCCCTCAGGAGACTGTAATGTCCCTAGCAAGTTGAGGCTTGAATATGAGAACTACTGCTCCAGCCGTACCCACCTATTAGCCTTGTATTAGCATCTCAGAGGTCTCTGTGTAAATCACACCAAAATGTGCAGAGGTCCATAAAATAAAATGTAACATTTTACCTCATAACAGAATGCCATTTTGAGTTAGCTAAGATTCTTAACCTTTCACATCTCTTTTTTAAGACATGTCCTTACTTTCAAGAAATACTTAGAAAAATAGAAAGAATAGCGTTTAAAAAAATAACAATTTTGTTTGCTTTTATATCTTTGTTTACAAAGGTTTCAACATTATTTTCAAGGCCCTGTTCAGCTGATGGTGGTAGCATTAACAGTGAGCTAGGCAAACTTTGTATGTCTTACGCCTTCAGAATGTCACTCCAGTTCTTAACAGATACCTATGATGATACTGCAGTGAAGATAAGTAATTCTGACATACAGAAAATAATTGGGAGCATCTTACTTTGTCCTTCATTTCCTGGACTAATAATGACAAGCAGTCCTGTATTTTATTTTCAGCCTTAATATAAGGGAAGCATGTTGTCTAAGTGCAATAGAAATCATTAAAAATTGAGATAAAAACATAACACTGAAGGTCAATATATTAAGGAGATGATAGCAAGTATAACTGGATCAGAAAAGAAAATATACAGCAATTTAATTAGGAAACTAATAATGTCCACCCACTTCATGTCAGAGAAGATGTTTCAGTAATAGTTTACATACCTTGTAAACAGTTGTAAAGTGAGAGAAAATCACTTGCATTGTCTGTACAAGAAATGAAGATCAATTTTTTTCAGTAGTACTCACTACTGACTACAGCACTGATAGTAATCCTGTTATAATTCAGCACAACGGCACTTAAGAAACTACTATATTTTGCATATAAATGTTTCACTAAGTTAAGTCCAACACAGTTGAATTTCAGATACAGTGGACAGTCACTAGCTGTTCACATCAATTTTTTTATCGTGTCTGACTCATGAAGCAGAAACACATTCCTGTTGCTAGCAATGGAAAAGGAATTCAGCAGATCATCATTCTATAAATCAATTGAAAACATGAATTATTAAAGAGGAAAAAAATGAGTGCTTTAGAAAGTAAAGGTCTGATTAAATGTAGAATATGTTGTTAGGTGTAGAACTATAAATCATAGAAAAAGAAATTATTACAAGAACATACCCATGTAAGTCTCACATAATCTACTTGTAGCATGTATTCACATTAATCATTAACTTCTTTACCATTGTAAACAAAGGGACAGTTATGGTAAGAGCACTGTATCTGTTTCAATACATATTCTGAAATCCTATTGCAGAGATAAATTACCATTCAATACTCTTTTTTATTGAATGTCTTGTAAGTGATGGAATGACTCCATAATTAATTTTACTCAACTTATTAACATGATAAAAGAGGGACTAATCTAGAACTGTATAATTATGCAGGTTTGATGCTTATCACCTATTAGGGAGGCTGCTTTTCCAGTTTTCAGAAAGATATTCCTGCAGGTAGCACCATGGGGACTTATTTTTGATACAGATTTTTAGTGAGGAATAACACTTTCCAGTTTTGAAAAAAAGCCAACACTGTAATCCTGTTAGCTATCATCTAATCTAGTGACTTCTGTACATAAGCATAAATAAAATGCTTAATTTATTACCCTACGGATTATATTTTTGAGTTTTCCTTAACTTTCCCTGTGTTCAATCACAATTGATTGAAATACCTACTTTTCTTAGAATAGTTGTGGTATAAATACCAAATTAATTTATAGTATAAAGTAAAATAGAAATCATATCCATTTAAGTATTTGCTACAATACAGACTACTACATGGCTTTCAAAATCTGAATACAAACATAAAGCTAACAGCTCCTTGTGAGCACACAGTTTCTGTTTCTTACAGAAGGTATGTATGCTAGAAGGATGTCTCTTTGAACTTACAAAAATTTCAGTTGCAAGAGCACAGTCTTTCTGTACAGATTGGATTCTTGTTCTGTATATTAAAGCACTGAGTTCAGTCCTGTGGAATACATTCATCACAGCCCAGCCACACAGAAGAGAAATATCCTGAACACAAAGGCAACCCTCTCCCCTCTTACTCAGGTAATTTAAAATCTGTCAAATATTTAAGGACCATGTGTTTAATACTGAGGGTATATGGAAAGACACAGCTAAAGCTTGGCTCTGACACCCCAGGCTGATGCAGAGTTCTACTGATGGAAAGCTAAGCTGACTGAGACGAAAGGTGTTTTGCACCCCCTAAGATCACAACTTCATGTAACCTCCCACTTGGAGCAAAGAGCAAGGGCTCAGACTATTTCAGAAGCACACCAAAAATCACAAGCTAGATTCTTGCTAGTGGTATATAATTAGTGAACGTAAAAGGGGGCAGATCTTAAAAACATTCCCTTGACTGCCTTGATTTGCAGCTGGAGAAGGAAACAACAGCAATAGTTATTACTTTCCCAGTTGGATAGCACAGGAGCAAGCGAGAAAGGATTTAGCACAGTTAGCGCTCTTCCCACTACCTCCTCTTCCCCACCGTACCGCAGCAGCAGATTAAATGAAGCATAAGCCCTGAGAGAGGCTCTGTGGAGTTTCTTCCTTTTGTAGCAATAATGGATGGTGCTACCTTGATTCAAACTTTGTTTCCAAAGTAGTTTCTGAATAATACAACTACACGTCATCCACTGATCTGGAAAAACCACAAAGTGAGAATCTAGTTCATGTTGAACAAGGTCTGAAGGATAAAGGTACTTCTCCAGTTTATTTTCCACTACATCAGTTAAATTATTGATCTGCTCACTTCAAGCAGAATGGGGGTGGCATCCAAGATATTTTATTAAGGGTACATCTGTATGATGGCATCAGTTTGCAGGGGTTTAGGAGCATTTCATTCCTATAAGACTTGCAGAGTGTTAAACCCTCTTAATTTTGCTCTGACTTCTACAAACAAGAAAGCCTACAAGTTAAAAGAAAACTTCATTCAAACCTAGTTTCACTCAGTTCTCAGTGAAAAATGATAAAACCATACTGGGCTAACAAACAGTAGGAAAAATTTCAAAAAAAAAAAAAAAGAAAAGAACTGGAGTGCTTGATCAAACTCCAAGGCAGGTGAGTTTTGCATGATTTCAAGTTTTAATCGATCTCTTGGAAAAGGTGCCAGAAAATTCAAGACCATTCAAATTCTAATTGGTAAAGACTGTGCTTTTGAATAAAGCTGGATAAGATGTTTATTCAGAACTAGGCAGTATAATTCTTTGGCTCCTTTATATTGCTCAAACCATATCTGAAGCTTGCTACTCAATGTATTAATCAGATTCATAATTTCTAATGAGGGTTTGGATTATTGAACCCCCCTCCAGTCTGAAATATTTCTGCTATTTAAGTTCTCTTCAAGAGACAAAAGAGGCTACACTAATTCAACTGAACCAATATTTTTGGTAGGGCTAACCTTGAAATAACTCTTTTTTAAGTGAATATTTTTCTCTCTACATCCCCTTAATTCCTTCAAGCTCTCATATAAGCTTTAACAGTTTTCTCCAACTTTATCAAGCAAGACAGAGAGTAAAAGTAAAAATGCTTTTAAAGTAAGCTTTAAAATAGTCACTTTGCAGGAATAGCAATACAGGTATTTCAGTTGACAGTTCAGACAGGGAAAAATTGACTGTTCCGAGGTAGTAAGAAGGCAAATGAATGGAAAAAGGCTCATGCCGATAGATTTCAGTTAATTACTCTCAGAGCCTCCCAAAAATATTTCTGGATTTTTATTTTATTTTATTTTTCAGTAAAGCAGTAGATCTATTCATCATTGTTAGAATGAGTAATAGAGTTTATTTCCTTCTTAGAAACAGCATTCAAAAGAGATTACATTCTCCTGTGTAATATATTTCAGCTTAATTAACACATACCTAATCTTAACTTTGTCAGACAGAGACCAAAGTTTAAACATAGAATGCATTGAAACTAATTAAAGTGTTGAAATCTCTAACATAGCAGAAATTACATATTTTTTAATTAGAAAGTTAGGAATCGGTATCAGTCTTTTTTCCAATAAATTATTTTTAAACAAATAAATCATATATATGTAAGTTATTTTAACAAATTTTATTTCCAGTAAAAAGTTTCTTAATTACTTGCTTTTGCTCAATCAAAAATATTAACAGTTTGCATAGTAAAATGCAATTTTGCATGTCAGTGGATTACTTGTTATTTAAATGAAGGATAGAGGGGAAAGTAGCATTCATTAATGTGGATGAGTGTGAATATTGCCAATTTAATTTCCCATCTGTAACTCTCCGAAGTAAAGGCCTCTATTGAAAGATATTAACTTGAGATATAAGAAAAGTTTTAAAGTGTTATTTATCACAATTGTCATTTGTTACTTGTGCATCTCATACTCGCTGAAAATATCCTGGTGATATTAATGGCTTTATTTACTAAGCTTAGCTCATTTTGGTTTGATAGTCCTCCAGCTAGAACCACTAAGAGATTTTTCAGCTGTCTTCATGGACACTTGGATTGTTCAGCTCATATTTGAGCTACAAGTGAACGTTATTTGAATTGCAGTATTTGCCTGTAGCCTGTATAATATATCAGCTTTAGTTATGCTCTGAAAATATGAAATTCATTGGCTGAAAAGTCTTTCACATTTGTCAAATGAATCACTTGCATAAGAAGAGTACTGCCCTCCACAGACAAAATGTGAAGATCTCTTAGACAACTGTTTGCACAGTAAAATGCCAAGTTTTTCAGGTTACTTGTTTTTAAAAAATGGTGGAATGCTTTGATCCTATCTTATCACTTCAGATAGCACCCACATCGTTCTCTTCAACAGTATTTTCAAGAGGAGAGAAATAGAAAAAGATTAAATTATTAAAACCTGCTTTTCACTCCTTTAAAAAAACCCAGAAGCTGAGCTTCTTCTTGACGTTTGCTGGGTTTATAAACTCTACAGGGATGCTAGCCAGAATGTGACTATCCAAGGCAGCAATCACAAAGAGGAGAAACTCTGAAACCATTCCCAGCTGTGTCTCTCTCTCTGGTCTGTTGTCCTGCTTCCCCTCTATCTCATCAGCGGAACCTTGCAGATGCAAGAACAGTAGACTTAGAAATTACTACCTCTTTTAGAGCAGTGTGACTACACGATGCTTGTACTAACATGGTCCGGTGCAACAGGACATGTTAAATTTGTACTTGAAAAGGGATTAAGTTGGGGTCAGAGATACAGGAAACTATCAGTGCCTAGCTGATATTGTTAGAATGTGATAGAATCTTGAGATTAATGGGGAATACCTGTAAGACTTTATCTTTGCATTTTTGTTACTGGTGGTTTGGAGGTTGTGGGTCTCGAAGTTTTTTTAAAAGTGAACCCTTCAAAGAAAGAAATGTTCATATATTCAGTATCATTAGGATGTTTATGAACAATACAGCAGCTTTCCATACACATAAATAGTTGGTCATGAATACTTTCTGAAAAATTTGTGTAATCTACATCCTTGTAGGAAGCAATTAATCTTGCAGTATCTACCTACAGAATAAATTAAGTAGAGGTTTATCTTCTTACAATCTGCTAAGTGTCATAAAATAGGGAGCACTAGGTTCTGTCCTCAGATTCCACAAATGAATAGCTCATACTTCAGGGAATCAGGACTTTGAGTGCCACTGGTCACTCAGGCAATGAAATCATCTGCTTACACTGCTTTAATTACTGAAATAATTGCTGACAGTAAATGCTGTCAGAAATAGGTGTTGGGCAGTTTCAGTCAAAATCAAGAGAAATAAAATGCAACTATATCCTCTAAATGAAGTTCATATTCTCAGTTCATACTCTTACACCACTCCACTGGTAACAACAATATTCCTGCTTTGTTTTCTTTTATCCATTACCTTTCCACAGCTTTTTCTATTCTTCAATACATTGTGACATGCCCTCTTAATTCTTAGTTAAGCATATTCTCTCCTGAGTTCAAGAAGGACATTGAGGTGCTGGACTGTGTCCAGAGTAGGCCAACGAAGCTGGTGAAGGGTCTGAAGCACATATCTTCAGAGGAGTGGCTGAGGTCACTAGGGTTGTTTAGCCTGGAGAAGAGGAGGCTGAGAGAGCTTATCACTCTCTACAACTGCCTTAAAGGAGGTTGTAGTGCCGTGGGTGTTGGTCTCTTCTCTCAAGTAACAAGTGATAGGATGAGAGGAAATGGCCTCAAGTTGTGCCAGCGGAGGTTTGGACTGGATGTTAAGAAAAATTTCTTTACTGAAAGAGTGGTTGAACATTGGAGCAGGCTGCCCAGAGAGGTGGTGGAATCACCATCCCTGGAGGTGTTCAGAAAACATATAGACATGGCACATGGTTTAGTAAGCATGGTGGTGTTGGGTTGATGGTTGGACTTTATGATCTTGGAGGACTTTTCCAACCTAAATGATTCTATGATTCTATATCATAAAATAGATATGTTTATGTTTAAATAACTGTGCAGCTATTAAGCATCATACAGGTCTTGATCTTTCCTGAAGAAAATGCTATACAAGAGAGCAATGATGGTAATTTAAACAATTTCAGCAGCATCATTTACATATTCTTGTCACAGTTCCTTCATACTCTGTGTTACTTCAGTAATATTAATTTTATTCATTCATAGACATTTTATTAGCACAAGGTAGAAAACTGGTAGCATAGCTTTTAGATGAGATTTCTCTGCTTGCCTTCACTGTGCTTCTTGGCAAAAACCTTACCACAATTAATCTTGGCTTATAAATTTAACTTTCTGTGTTTTGCAGAGTGAGAAGATTTCTCCACATATCTTCAAAATTTTTTATGGAATGTAGGGGTTTTTTCTAATAACGTATCTAAGCTATCTGGATTTTTTTAATGTTATTTTAATTTATAATTAAACAAACCAGATAAAACTCACTGAATTCCCCGTGTTAAAGCTGCCAGCCCTACCTCCTGGAATCACAGTGATGATCAGCAAAAAAAATTTTATTATTAGATTTCTAAATAGGATTCAAAGCCAAAAGAGAGCACCCAAAACAATTCCTCTCATTGTAATGCTAATAGCATCTCATGGATTGGTGCAAAAGACAGTAGCAATTGCTACTGCTGTATTACAGGACTACCATGAATATATCCCACACTATCATCAGGGCTTATTAGCAAACATTCTAGAGAGGCGTCACAAATTTTTTTTTACTGACTATGCTGGCACTCTGAGACTGAGAAAAGTGTTGCATTGCTAGTTGCACTGCAGCTTTTCAAAGGCCTAAATTCAAACTGAAAAGTTTTATACTTGGATCTCTCTGACTTCAGTCATTCTTAGCTACCTAGCTGCCAGTGGAACATATTCAGCAAACAAGCAGAAACCTCAAATGTTCTTAGAAAACTGCAACACCTGAAACTGTGTTTTAATTATCTTTGGAATACTTTGTCTCTGATGGATAGTAAATCCTTATTCTCTTGGGCTACTCCCACTCAATCCTCTTAAAATATCTTGAAAAGGTTAGTGTTTACTTTTATGGATTTTTTTGTCACAGGTCAAGAAGGTCTGTTGTTCACCTTTCCTTTGTCTTTGGTAGACAGTTCTCACTACTATTTTTAACAGTTGTTTGGGGTTTTCTCCAAATTCAAGGTGTCTCAAAGATAGTCTAAATAACCCAATATCAAAGTGACTTTCCTCAAATCTAGAGAAAACTCTTACATGTAGCAACTCCTAGCAATTTGTCACCTTTCTCAGAAACTGCAGATTTCACATCTGTCAGCAAGTATTGTGTAAGGGCAAGCATGTATTTCCAAGAGCATCAAAGGAATAATGGATCTTCAACTCAGCCTGTAATTGAAATGCCACTCACATTTGAACTTGGATTCAGGATGCTTCGGTTCTATTCATGGCTCTAATGGAGATCCCCAAAAGTGCAACAGCCATGATTCTACTACTCATTAGGGCAAGAAGAAAAATCCTGAGAGGTGAAGTCATCAGAACCACAGGAAAGCTTCTAATACATATTCAGTACTAACCAGTGTTAAAAGAAATCTATCTCTATAGTATATTCATCTGCAGTGATACAGCTGCTTTTCAGGTTAGCAACTTCTAATTTATTTTGTGTAACTCTTCTCTAAAAAATTATGACAGAGTACATCCAGCCTCTGGTTTATCCAGGAAATCAATGACAATCATCTGAAATACAAGCATGTTAATGAAGAGCTTAAAGATTTTTCAACTACCAGAGAAATCAACACTCCTTACTTTACATTTTGATCTTAATGCTAGGCTATTAAAGGCTTTTTTTTCTATACCTCCTTCATTTTGGTGATTTCCTCCTCCACTACAATAAAAATATCAGAATTCTGTAAGTATTTTAAAAATTGTTATTTACTTTAAACTATCATGTAATTTATACTTAACAGAGAAAGTCTGAAGATCTTTCTTTTCTCTGTTTTCAATTAAGGCTAAATTTACAGAACAGTCTCCAGAGGAATCCCCAGACTACTGAAGACTTTTCATTAATCTCCCACACAGCTTTTAGTACCTCTGTGTAGGCCGCATCCTGTACCCATTTAATTAAACAAGATTTTGTCACCATCTTTATGTAAAGAACAATAAGGCTTTGCATGTATATTCTACATCAAGAAATTTTAGCATCAAGCATAAAGATGACAAAAGCATAGTTATTGTCCAGATTTATATCAATTAATCTGTGAATCAAAAAGCACAATTATATATTCACACTTGATGAAGAGGAGCAATCGCTACTGATTCATGCATACATAACAAATGAAGCATCTCAAAAGAAACATTTAGGACTAAAGATTATGTCATACATTTTACTTTTGCAATTATAAAACCAGATTAGACCTTTGACTGAGGCAAATTACGAGGATGACATCAAGTTTTACTCCTAATTATTGTATACCTTGCTGTAGTTCTCCCTGCATATGAAAAAAAAAAAGGTGCTATTCACACCTGTATTCACATTACCCAAGAAAAAGCTGAAAATCCTTTTTCCAGAATTGTGTAAAAATTTCTTTCATTGTCATAAAATGGTTTGGAAACCATGGTGCTGAGTATGGTATAAATTACTTGGTATGTTGTGTAAGTTACTTGGTACAGGCTACTCAGTGTTCTTCATCAAACATGCACATGTCCAGTGGTGACTATTTCAAAACACGTTGAACTCAGGTCTTCTGCCAAAGATGAGGAATAGTTGCAAAAATGACACAGAACATGAAAGACAACTATCTTACATTGTGGCAGACCAAGAAAAGCAGATTAACAGATGTTTTAGACAGTGTCAGAGAGATTATAAAGCTTCAGAAAGATGTAAATATCTGGAGGAGAAAGGAGATAGAGTGAAAACAAAGTGGCAGAAGGAAACTAAGGAAGGAAATGTTGCAGCAAGGTTGCAGACAGAAAGACACAACTCCCTCAAACTTTCCAGACAATGTTGTCATAAAAATCCAATTGCTCAAGTATAAAACTAGATAAAAGCAATTGAAATTCCACACTACTGATTTGTCTCCATTGAAAAGTCTCCATTTTTGTATCTTCGATGAATTTCAGATCATATGTAGCTATCCAAAATTATCTTATCACCATACATTTATTTTCTGTTAGGGACATGCAGACATGTCTAACATGTTAGACCTGATAAGGCCACAGACTGTCATAATGAAGCCTTTTATTGTAGAGTCTGTGAGATTCTGCAGCCACCTATTCACATATTTCTCATCATCAAAGTGTTGCATTTAATCACCCTGTCAACTATACTAGAAAAAAGACTGGAGTTACTTTTGAATTAAAGAAAATTATAGTTTAGAATGGATGTGCAAGAGAGAACAGAATGAGACCATTACATAGCCATTTCTTGAGATTGCTCAGAAACTTATTTTGTTGAAAGTAATAGCAGTCAACCAGATCTTCCTCTGTCACATGTAGTAAGTAGCTCCTCTGCTAAGGCCAGCATTTTAACTCCATAGTCAGAAGTTCAACTAACAGACCTATGAAAAACATCTCATAAAATTGATTCACTGCCGGGAAAGAGGTAAAACCAGAGTTACAGCCTTTAATGGCTTAGCTCTTCTACTGTCTGTACTGTTACAAGAACTAAAAATTATCTGCTCATACATTTTTGCAAGATAATTTTGAAGTCCTTTCTTTTCATGTCCATTTTATAGACATTATCTCTTTTAAAGAAGACCATTTCAAGGAAAGCAAGAATTACAGTATATTTAAGTCCCAGAGGATCTGATCCGTTTACTTTTCAGAGAACTAATGTCGAGCCTTCATCTTCAGTGAAAGGGAGAACTGCAACTAGGATATTTAAAAGAATCAGAAGAAAGTTCGGTGGCTTAAACTAGAAGCAGAAAGTCAGTAGATAAGTGTACTTAACAGGCTGTTCTCCGGGAGTACATCTAATATCTAATATGTATGTGGAAATCGCTTTCTATGCTTGACCATTTCAAAGTATCATTTTGATTACAAATGTGAAGAAATCAACTTCCTCCTGTTTCCAGAAAACCCCATTTATTCCCCTGTGATCCAATCTGGAATATTATTAATTCCCTGCTCTATGAACTTTCTTTTTAAATTTATTTAATGGGAATCAAACATTATCTCAATAAATTCAAATCTTACTTTCTGCATTTGAGCTTCCCATTTAGTAAGAGACTACATTTTTCAAATAAAAAAAATTCTCCAGTGAAGAGAAAAAGAAGTTCCATCTGTGAGAATACAAAATAATTTTTGCTCTAAATAAAGTTTCAACAAAAAATTATGTCATTTAATGAAATAGCATTTTGATAAGTGTTGCATTATAAAATGTTTATTCTATTCCAACAGTGTGTAATGCTCCAAATGAAATACTTTATCACCACTATCTAAAATATTCTATATATATTTGGATGTGATACTGTACACCATTTAAATAGCAACCCATAAAGGTGTTTACAGAAACTAAAGCTGGTCTTAATAAATTCCCAGCCTCCCCCTACCTTATTGCAACTTTAACCAATTATAATTAGAAGCAGTCTTTTACTTTCTGAGCTTTCCCTTGCAAAGTTAGCCACTGCAGCTGCAGACTTTGGCACCAATAATCATCTAAGCGGATAAGTAGAGCAACAGAGTAGGAAGAAGCATCAGGAGAAATCACTTAAAGAGATCACATAGCATATGACTATTCTCTTTATACCTACAATTCAATCAGCTATGAAACAAGAAAACAGTCTCTCCTACTCTGTTTAACATAACAGCACCAAATTATGTGAATGTAAAAATGGAGAACAGTGTAGTCACATTATGAACCCCCTACTTTTTATGGAATGCATACAAAAATGTAATAACAACTGAAAATTAAAATAATATTTTATCATTAAAATCCTACATAATCAGCCAGTGACTCGCTTTCCTATAGTATGCTGGATAAACTGTGCTGGATTAAAGGCTTAGAAACAGTAGTAGGCCACTAAATTAGCTGAACAGGGAACTTCTGATAGAGATGAAATGCAAAAAGCAAAAGTACAGGAGGTGGAAGAAGAAACACATTTCCAAGGAGGAATGTGGAAGTATCACCTGGATTTTCAGGAATGGCATCAGTAAAGTCAAAGCTCAGCTGGAGATGAAACTGGCAATGGAGATGAAGGGCAACAACAAGGTGCATCAAAGGCAAAAAGAAGAAAAAGGAAAATGTGGGCCTGACGCTGAATGGAGTAGGCAACCAAGCAATGAAGGGCATGAAAAAGGGTCAAGTACTCAAACCCTTCTTTGCCTTATTTTACTGGCAAGGTCTGCCCTCAGGCCTCCGAGGTCACCGTGCATTTTCACTACATACACTACCCTACTGAGTTGCAAATAAATAAATCTGAAGAGCAGCTTTGCCCCTGCTTTTATTTTTATTGTATGTTACTCTGCTAAGGCCCAATCTCCTTGCTTTCATCATCTCTCTCTAACACCGAGTTCCTTAAAACAATAACCAAATTTTAGAATTCTAGGTGTTGCTTTAAAATACTTTGCTGGTATAGTAAGTGAACAATTGCAAAATTATGGCTCAGGATTCACACATTTCAGTCATTTAACATTTGAAAAAAAGCTTTTCTTGCCCTGACTACACAGACAAAATCTAGTCTTTGAGGTATTACTCTGACAGGGGAAGACAATGAGCAAGCAAGTGGTAGACATTAAGAAACATTTAGTTTGAAATTAGAACTTTCAGTCTGTATTGCAAAAGTATCAAACTTACACTGATGATGGTAATAACAATTTTCTAATATTTCCTTTCAAAAACAGACATTACAAAGTCTAAATGCATCTTTAAAAGGCAGAAAGAAAAACTGGGGATAATTTTAAATCCAGTTTTTATTTGATTTCCAATACAGAGAATTTTGATTGCTTCTTTAGTGGGTAATAAAACACTGTGGCTTTTAAGCAGTACAGTGCCTACCTAATCCACAGAACTTAAGGAAAAAAATGATAAATTAGGACAGAAGGAACATTGCAAAAAAAAGATACATCAGAAATTAACTACCATGTAAGTCATTTTTGTAGCTCCCTAGAGTTTCATAAATGCACTAATATACACACTTTCCGTTGTACATAAGCAATATGAAAGTAATCTAAAGTAGATCTTACGTTGTATGACTATAATAATTTCTCTCAAACGATGGTTGAGCAAAGAATAGGGTAAAGAGTTAAAAGAGACACTATATATACTGAAAAACAGATAACTAAATGAAACACAAAAAATTATCTTATATATTTTTGTACTGAAAGCCTTTCTAATGACATCTCAATTCCAAATTAACTTTTTGCTTTCAAGTAACCCTTCTAATGAAGTCTTCAAGTACATGTTATACTCTTACATTTCTGGTGTTTCCATCCAACAAACATGACATTTTCCATCATATTATGTCTAGCAAAACAAATATAGAGGAAAGCAAACCCTCTTTGAAATAAAGGAGGTAACATCAAACACCTTAAATCTCCTCAAACAAATAAGTTCCCCTGTGTAACAGCCCCCCACCCTTTTAGTACCAGCCACTTGGGCGAAAACAAAAGTATGCTGCTGTCAATCCCTTCCTATCAGTGCATCTCATCTTAAATGGTACCATAGCTGTTAACCTATATCAAAACTGTTTTATTTGAGGAAAGCTGGTAAACTTTAAAGCATGTGGTCACGTGCACACTCCAAAAATCCAAGCTATCCCAGCTTACAGTAAAATATCACATTTAATATTCTATACATACAGGCTAAATAGATTGCTTATTAAAAAAAAAGATAAAATGAAGAACTGGAATATCAAAAGCAATTGCCTGCCTGTTCCTAATCCTCCCCACAGAAGGTCTGGCAATTGTTATATTTCATAAATATAACTGTTGCCACCAGCTGCAGGCTCAGTCTATCAATTTGCAAGCACTTGTTTTTATAGCTCATGTTAGCAATTTTGCAGGGGAACTTCAGTATAAGACATAAATCCTTAATCTTAATGATGATCTTTATTATTGGCTCAGTTTAACCTGGGTAAAAAAAAAGTATAATCAGAATCTTACTCCCTGTATGCACGGAAAGAAACCAGATGGGCG
The DNA here is from genome assembly GCA_018403395.1 of Gorsachius goisagi. Taxonomy (NCBI): domain Eukaryota; kingdom Metazoa; phylum Chordata; class Aves; order Pelecaniformes; family Ardeidae; genus Gorsachius; species Gorsachius goisagi. Next base: position 37,658 of record BOSO01010153.1, on the reverse strand, counting down.
AAAGGAATGACAAGACACTGTAATGTCCCTTTAGAGTCAGAAGAGTGAGAGTACAAAGTGTGAAAGATTTACAAAAACATTACTGAATATTTACTTTCTAGTTTTTCATATATTCTGCTATTATTTTAAAAAAAGAGAAATGTTATTTATATTAGTGTAGCTCACTCCTCTACAAAGCTAACATAAACCCAGAAACAATCCTGAGGGAGTGTGTGTGTATGCATGTGCATGTTTAGGAATTGAATGAGTATTTTATTTTGAAAACTACATCTTCTGACACTGTTTTTAGTTTTGCATATTCCAGGTATTTAAATCACAGCATAAGATGCTTTATAATGCTATCTTTAGGATCTTTTAGCGTATTCCTCCAAAAACATACATTTGTCATTTGTTTTCAGTGCTGAAATTCTCCCACCTCAGAATGAGTTTCTATGACCCAGATGCTCTTCTGCCTTCACCTACCCACTGAAGACAGAGGATCCTCCTGTCTCCCACCCCCACTTTGGTTTCCTTTTCTCAAATGCACATTTCCATAGATCTGAAGACAATGGAGGGAGACTGTATCTCCACAGACATAGCTGTCCCATAAGTTTGTGTGCTTTCATGCAGACAAGAAGCTGGATAAAAGGATAGCTTTCTCCAGCTGTTCAGCTGGCATTACAAGCACATAAATGGGAAATGCACAGCTGCTTGAGAGAGCTAACTGAAAAATGGCACTAACCACCTAGAGAAATTTAATTTCCTGAACAATATTCTTCCTGTAGCAGCGTAATTGCTCTTTAGCTAAGAAAGAATCATAAGAGCTAAAGATTTTAAAATACAAAGAAACATCAGAATCATAATTGCTTCTGCTGTTGTGTTCAGTTTGTGTTTGTTTGTTTTTTTAAACAGCCTGGCAACTCTATTCAACAGTCTGTAGAGCTGCTGTTCCCCTGTCATTCTCAGAAATAAACGCACTTGTAGATAAATCTTGTTTTGTCCTGTTTCAAAACACATTATACCAACCACAGGAATGAATGGCATAGGCAGGATACAAAGCTGTCTCTTAATGCCAAGGACAGATTCTTAGCCCCAGAGAAGTCTCTGACAGAAGCATTCATTCTCTGAATACAGTAGATAGCTATCCATAATAACCAGTATGGTTTATGTTTTTTATTTATTGGAATTCCCTTTAAACTGTCTTGCTCTTGTATATTTGAATCCAGCCTAGAAAATAATGCAGTCTCCAGGAATCTATAATCACTTACACTTTTTCATAGGACAGAAATAATGTTTTTCATTCTGCTTTCTGACCTTCTACCACATCAAGGGCATACATTTTTTTTTCAGTCAGTGTTACTAAAGCTAACCAAAACACAGAGTGTATTACACAATTTACACATGACATCCGAAATACTATTGAAGTTTCAAAGCCCAATGCTCTGAAATTTAAAAAAGCCAGGAGTATGAACTGTAATCATTCCACCTATACTTATTTTCCTTCCATATCTCAGACAAGTCTTCTCTACAGCCCCCATGAACAGAAAACAAAAAAATCAAGACACCGATCTATCTTTACTAAATGATGTTATATTTACCTCTGAAATTAATATTTACATTTGTAAACAATCTAGACGTTTACTTGCTCTTACAGATGTAGTCAGTGTTTCTATGAGCGTATTTCAAGAACAGGTCTCATCTATTCCAAACATAAAGATATCCACATGGAGATAAGATTTTTGAGGTGATACTAGATTTAAAATTAGTATTAGGTGTTTTTTGCCATAGTACTCTAATGAATGGGGTTTTTTTCTCAAGTACTTCAAGTCCTACATTCTTTTCACAGCTATATTATTCAAAATACAGTATTCTCTCTGGAGATACATCCAAAAATTCTTAAGTAAGTCCTGCGTTTCAGGTCTCAGTGTGTTCATCTTTCCTTTTTTTTACGTATTCTGAGGTTACCAAACTGCTGCACTGCCTCCACCATTGCAAGCAACAATTTCATGCTAAACAATTCACATCTTGGAAAATAAGAACAGAAAATAGGATGGTATCAGAAACATTTAAGAACAGGAAAGGTTACTGTAGAAAATGTGCATGGTATAAGAAGTCACAGATGTAATACAAAGAAACTATAATACAAGTCAGTATAACCAAATATGTTCAACTATTTACATTACAAATAGTGTAGACATACAGGAGCAGGCAAAACCCTCTCATGTTTTCTTGAAACTTGTTTTGAAACTGTATGATGTAAAAATTTTTCTGTGTATAGAAAGGCTCCTATCTTTGTTATAGTAAGGAAAAAAATGGTTATCCAAGCCTCTAGAAGTCTTCTTTCTGAATATAAAATATTAGTAATGTCCAGAGAAAACATTTTCTAGTGTTTGTATTTAGACATGACCAAAAGGTTTTCAAGCAGTACTATCAAGTGTCAGCCACAAATTTGCATATTCATATTTTATTATTCTTTTTCACTTATTTAGGGGATTTAGAAAATAAATAAACTTCTGTCCTAGAAGCAGCATCTGCTGTCCTGCACCTGCCACTGAAAATGTCGAATCAAGAAGAAATTGCTGGACCTTACCTGCTGGACTCTGCAGACGTAATGGCAATCAGAGGAGTAATCCTTAGTGGAAGAGTCGTGGGCCTTGGGACAGTCTCGGTATCATTCTTTTTATCCCAGTCTGCCTGTTCTAACTGCCTGAAAGCCAGGGGGGGAAGCTGGATGTTACGGGAAGATAATCTCCGCACAAGATAGGATTCCATTCCCTGAAAAGTCTCCTCGTCCTCAGTTTTGTGATGCAGAGCTTCTTCTGAAACCTATGATCAAGGCAAAAAAATACCCATCATGTAAGAAAATACCTATATTTGTTATTTGATAACACTTTTAATTCCTTTCCATAAGCTAGTTTCTTATAAATATTATCTGTACTTTACTATCATTATTGAGAAAATGAAAAAATGAAAATATGTGGTAAAAAGTTTCTAGGGTTTAGCCAATTGGGGGGGTTTAAAAGCAAACAGAAAGCTATTTTATTATGAGATTAACACACTGCCATCTAAAATACGTACTCATACCTGTATAAGGGACAAAAGTTCTCTGCATTAGACAAATTTCTTTCCCACAATGTGCTTACGTCCCTACAAGTTATCTACCTTTTGGAAGAAGTGAGAATCCAAATACCAATAATAAAATAAAATAAAATAAAATAAAAAAATAATAGCAGTAGTCAGAGGTTTGCAACTATAAACCTCCTGACTGAAAACAGGAAAAAATTCACATTAAATTCTCTCAGCTGTCCCAACTCCCATCTTCCTCTCTTGCTTACAGTAATTTCATGCTAATAGTAACTGATGAGTACTTAAAACAACCACTGTAATACTTAGAAACAGTGAACAATTAGAACCTCTGAAGGTCAGGCCCTAACGAAATCTTAAGTCTAAACATTAGTAAATATTATTTTTAATCTAATCATCTAACCCACTGGTAATATTCTTTGGGTCATGGAAGAACGGCAGACAACCCAGGAAATAAATCTCAAACTAAATTGATTTAAAGAGGAGAAAATTTCTTCAGAAAGTTTTCAGAACTTTTAACAAACAGCTTACCATTGTGAGAGAAAATTCTCAAAGAATTCTGAGAAGCCTGTTGTAATAATGAGAACAAATTGGCTTTTTTTCTCCATGTCTTACAGAAGGTCTTTTACCATTACTTGATAAATTCACCGGCTCAGATACCGTTGTCTGCAACTATTGCCTTGATTACTTGCCTGTGAAGAAACCCAATCTCTGAGCAAGTCTAAAGATTTTCTACATCTAAACTAAAAATTAGGAATACCACATATATAGCTATATATTTTTCCGCCTAGGTCAGGTATCAGTAGCTTCATAGTCCCAATTTGATACTTCAAACTGGTACATCAAGCATTTGCCTCTGCCAAACTGGAGTTCACATGTATATTATGGTATACATGGTATACAAAATAAAGCAAGCTTGACTACGCCCACAATTTACAATCACAACTCCAGTTACAGCACAGTCATGGCCTTCAGCTTTACCTGTCTCATAAGGACTGATGCACACCTGCAAGAAAAACTTGCACAGCAATGTATTTGTTCTGTGCGCACAGGGAGAGCCATTGATGAAACACCTTTCATGATGAGTAATATTAATAAGCTCCATTTATACTCAGAGCTTGAGCAGTTGCTGTGAGCAAACTATTTCTAATTAAATTTTTAATCACAAAACCTAAATTAATAATTTAGCTATTTTTTTAATCTAGCTGTAACGTAGTTTAAGAAAACAAAGATTATAAAATGGTGTGCATTAATACATGTACTCTGAAGCAAATCAACAACAAAATCAATCATTGTGAAACTACTACAAGAATTAACGTGTTATAGTCATCCAGGGAGAAGTTTAACTTCAGGCCTGTATTTTCAGTGTGTGCATAGTGGATATTCAAGACAGATGAATAAATTAAAAAATAATAAAGAAATTAATTATAGCTGTGTAAGAAATGAAAATTTTGATATCAGAGCTAAAAATAATCTATCACATGAGGTTATTTGATCCCCTTCATCGGCTGATTTTTTGGGCAGCTCTGAAAATCATAAAAACCCTTGAATTGCAGCCACAGACAAGCAGAATGAGATGGCTGAACTGAGAAGGTAAACTCACAGGGCAACTTCTTCAAATCATATGCAAAAATTAGAGGTAGAAGATTATGGCATAAAGAAAACCATAGGGGAAAGGGAAGGGTTCCAACCCAAATATTAAAGCCAAGCTTTGGAGAAATCAAACAATAGGCATTTAATGTATATTTTGATGACAATGGAAAATTAAATCAATTTACAGAAAAACAGGCCACTGATTCAGGTACAAATATTCAGGCATCTAAACCAGGAAATGTTGATCATATTGTTTTTACTCACCTTGGCAAAACAAAAAAAAATGCATTGCTAGTTTTACCTTAGTTGTGAACATAGTGGTAAGGAGCATTATGTTTACTCACAGAATCATGGAACTGTTGTTTGGAAGGGCCCTCAAGAGGTTGTCCAGTCCAACCTCACACTCAAAATGGGACTAGCATCAAGGCTAGATCAAATCAGCCATGGCTTTGTATGAATCTCAAAAAACCTCCAACAAGAGAAAGCCCCCAGCCTTCCTGGATAACCTACTCTGGTGCTGCACCACATTCCTAATGAAGAAGATTTTCCTGATGTTCAATCTGAACCTCCCAATCAAGGGCCCTTGCCCCTCCTTAAACAGCGTGTCATGTCCCATCCCTGTCCCCGTGTCCGCGTCCCCCCACCCTCCAGAGAAGAGTTTACATTTGTTGTCTTTTGCAACTACCCTTCAAGTAGCCGCAGGCTGCCATTAGATTCCCTTTCACCTCCTCCATAGCAGACTAAGTGGAAGACTAAGACAGTTCAGCCCCCTCAAATGGTCATCACTGATCGTGTGCTCTAGGCCCGTTCATCCTGGAAGCCTTCTCCTGGGCTCCCAGCACTTTCCTGGACCCACCAGCTACAGTCGCTTTGGCACACAGTGTGTTTGATTTAGGACGAAGACTGCACCATGTGGCTGCTACCCACCCTGCAGTCCATCAAAGCCCCCATGTCCTTTCCCCCTGGGTTGTGACCCAGTCAGTCAGTTGGTGTCTTGCAACGGTGCTTCAGGTTCTCCTGCCTGGGTGCCGAACTCTGCACTTCAACATGGGCTCTGGTATCAACCCCTCACGGTGACGTGCCCATTACCAGCTGCCAGCCAGATGCTGAGACACCATTCTCTACACTTGGATCCCAGCAGTGGAACTAGTTTTCTGCCCACCTAGCAGTCTTTTCATCCAGCCCAGTTTTCCTGACTGGAATTCAAACTAGTGTTTTTTAACAGTGTGGTCTGTTAAGAGAGATTTGCCACAATAAGGGGGGGGAGGGGAGGGGGGCGGTGTGAGAGTGTGGGAGGCAGCGGCTCAAACAAATTGCAGTCACAGGCAAACTGATTGAGAAATCCAGAATATGCATAAATAAATGAGATTACTTTTGAAGCTTCAAAACATAGCAAAGACTGACACAGAGTAAGAGACATTTGACAACGCAAAGCACTTCAGAGAGAGATCCAAAAGAGACTACATAAACACATGTGTATACAACATGCCGAGGACAAAGGACTTATTTCTCTATATACCTATTTCTCTATATAATAAAGACCTCTTCCCTGGCTTTCGCACAGACTTATTCTGAAGGTGATTCCCTGGCTGAGTCTGTTTGTCTCTGGTGTTTTTTGTGACTTCCCATTATCTTGCAACCTTGTTTTTAGTCAGTGCCCCCTAAATCTTCTTACTTTCACCATGTTAGTACTTTCACAGATTGTCCCACAATGTCACTACCTCAAATAGTCTCTTTGTTATTAGTTGGTAGATGCTCTATAAAGCACTTTTAATTGCTTCTTTCACTGAGTAAAAGATATCTGTGATATCCAGTAAGGACTGCACTTACTAATCAACAGATCAAAAGTACAGCCACTGACAAATACCACCACTGTATCCTTTTCCATAAGTAAGGCTTTTCCAAGTAGTTAAGACAGCACAATGACTTGGCTTTGGACAGAACTGAAAGTCATACAGCAACAGAGAGAAAAACCTGTCTGTGCCATAATTAAAGCTGTAGTACTAATAATAACTACTTCCTCCTTTCAGAATAGAGTAGACAATTACATTATTTTTGAAAAATACTTTGAACTACAGTCAAAAGTTTAATTTTAAAACTATAAAAAACCTAAATAAAGGCACAAATCAGACCTTCTGAACATTCTTTTAGACCAAAAAAGTCGAGGGAAAAAAATTAATTGCTCTCATATGGCATGCTTACACAAAATAAACCAAACCCTACAAAAACAGCACTAAGAGGGTTGCAGTCATATACCTAAATATTAGAAAAATGGCAGATTAACAACCATGTATGCTACCTCAATTCAGTGTTCATATGTTTACACATAACAAAACAGTGGTTAATCTCATGATTAATATGGCCATAATTCACGAAGATGCTTGCCTTATTTATTGCCCAAAATTGACAATTCTCAACTAATGAGTAGCTATTTAATATTTTATTTACCCTATTTGTCAGCTGTGCCTACATGCTTTATTTACTACACATTACACAAGTCCTGGCTTGCACACATCATTATTATAATTAAAAAGAAACAATGCAAGTGGAAGTCAACTCATTTAGTAAGGGGTGAAGAAGCTTCTCCTAAGAGGGAGCAGAAGAAAGAATCAGAAGAGGCAGCCTGTTCTGCAGCAGAGCATTCACAGGAACAGGAGGAAAGGACTGAAAAGATAAATGAGACCGATGCCTATTCTTAAGTGAGCTGCAAGATATGTGAAGAGGTTTCAGCTGTCAACCAGGCAAGGAAATCCTCAGCTAGTTACTCCAATGCTGGCATATGGATGCTAGTAGTCAGGAATTAGAGGGTAAGGAAGCCCAGCAGCTGGGATCCCTTACTAAGGATAAGGCCATTGACAAAGGGATTGCAAAAGGGTAGGAGTCCTTAGTCTTTGGCAGTGACTCCTGTCAAGCATGAAGGACAGGTATTCCTTTAAGGAAGATCATGCAAATTGCCAGAGAAAATGGACTGCCATTGAGGGAGGTATCCAGTATCTGAGGGAATTAGCTATGGCGAAGGCGATCTATAGCAACCTGGGTGATAACCAGGTATCCAAAGACTCAGATGAAATCTGATGCACATGGTCCATGTGGCGAAAATTTGTATGAAGTACACCAATGTCATATGCCAACATCCTGGAGATAATGAGCGGGACAGACATAGAAGTACCAGCTGTGGACAGGTTGGCCAGCCAACTCTGAGAATTTGAAGAGAATCTCAGTTCCTCCCTATGGGCCTGCAACTCGGCTGCAGAGAAACTGACCCAACATTGTCCCAGCCAACCAAGAAGGATCCGTCTTCCTTACCCACACTGACCAATGTCTCAGCTATTAAGAGTCATCCTTTTTCTGTACAAGGGAGAGGGTACCAGTGGCACACACCATGTGAAACCCCGTGGTTCTTCTTGTATGACCACAGGGGAGGACATGAGGAAGTGGGATGGTGAACCTACCTGGAGATTAGAAGCTCAGGTACAGCACCTGCAACAAAAAACAACAGCCAAAAGGCATCCATTCAGGAAAATTACTGCTCCAATGTCTGTTGGGCAGAGCAGAAGGGCTGACTACTTTTGACCCTGATGAAGGGTGTTCTGTTTTGCAATTACAAAAAGCAAGTAATGAAGACTCTTACCAGGTATAGAGGGACCCTGCCTTCGATCAGGTGGAGGAAATGGACAACTGGGTTTATTGGACTGTGTGGATTTGATGGCCTGGCACATCAGACGCATGGGAGTACAAAGCCCTAGTGGACACCAGTGCACAGTGTACTCTAATGCCATCAAATTACAAAGGGGCAGAATCCATCTGTATTTCTGGGGTGACAAGACCATCCCAAGGTCTGTGTTGGAGGCTGAGGTAAGCCTAACTGGGAATGAGAGTCAAAAGCATCCTGTTGTGACTGGTCTGGAGGGTTAAAGAACAGCAGGTGCCTATTGCTACCATGATAGTGCACCACCGGCAATATCGCACCAACTGAGACTCCCTGGTTCCCATCCATAAGCTGATTCAGTGACTGGAGAGTCAAGCAGTGATGAGAAAAACTCATTCACCCTTTAATAGTCCCATATGGCCAGTGCAAATATCTAACAGAGGGTGGAGGCCAACGGTGGACTATGGAGGCCTGAACGAAGTGACACCGCTCCTGAATGCTGCTGTACAGACATGCTAGAACTCCAATATGAACTGGAGTCAAAGGCTGCCAAATGGTGTGCAACAACTGATGCTGCCAACTCTTTTTTCTCAGTCCCTTTGGCAGCAGAGTGCAGGACACCGTTTGCTCACACATGAAGAAGTACCCAATATACTTGGAATCAACTGCCACAGGGGTGGAAACACAGCCATGGACTGATACAGAGTGCACTGGAACAAAGTGAAGCTCCTGAACATCTGCAGTATGTTGATGACATTATTGTGTAGGCAACAAAGCAGAGGAAGTGTTTGAGAAGGGGAGAATAATTCAGATTCTTTTGGAAGCTGGCTCTGCCATAAAACAAAATAAGGTCAAAGGACCTGCACTGGAAATCCAGGTTTTAGGAATAAAATGGCAAGATGAGTATTGTCAGATCCCAATGATGTGAACAATAAAATAACAGCCATGTCTCAAGCAACTAAAAAAGAAATACAAGCTTTCTTTGGATTTTGGAGAATACATATTCCTGGTTACAGTCTGATCATAAGCCCTCTCTATCAAGTGACCTGAAAAAAGAACGACTTTGAATGTGGCCCTGAGCAGCAGCATGCCTTTGAACAAATTAAACGGGAGATAGTTCATGCAGTAGCACTTGGGCCAGTCCAGGCAGGACAAGATATGAAAACCATGCTTTAGACCTCAGCCAGGGACCACAGCCCCACCTGGAGCCTCTGGCAGAAAGCACCTGGAGAGACTCGAGGTAGACGCCTAGGGTTTTGGAGACAGGGATATAGGGGATCTGAATCCTCTTACACTCCAACTGAAAAAAAATAGTAGCAGCAAATGAAGGAGTTCAAGCTGCTTCAGAAGTAGTTGGTACTGAAGCACAGCTTCTTTTGGCACCTCGATTACCTGTGCTGGGCTGGATGTTCAAAGGAGGGTCCCCTCTACACATCAGGTAACTGATTTTTCTCACTGAACAAGAAAAATGGCCAGTACTTTATCTCCATACTAACTCATGGATGGCGGTTCTGGAGAGGCTACAGTAATGGAAGCCGAGCAACTGGCAGTGCAGAGGCAAACCCATCTGGGCTGCAGAATTGTGGCTAGATATTGCTGCCCAGATAGAGAACCTGGTTGTAAAAGTACTTCACACAGATCTGACGTACACAAGGGATGTGCCACTGAAGAACACTGAAACAATGAGCAGGTGGATCAAGCACCTAAATTGAAGTGTCTCAGGTGGATCTGGTTTGGGAGCATAAGGGTGAGCTATTTATAACTCAATGGACATATGACACATTTAAGAAGAGATGGAACTTACAAATGAGCTCATGATTGAGGGGTAGACTTGACTATTGATACCACTGCACAGGTTATCCATGAATGTCAAACATGAGCCATAATCAAACAAGCCAAGCAGATGAAGCCTGTTTGGCATAGAGGACAATGGCTGATATATCACTATGGGGTAGCCTGGCAGATTGACTATACCACACTACCACAAACCCACCGTGGCAAGCACCATGTGTTTCCAATGGTGGAATTGATGACTGGGTGGTCAGAAACATATCCTATGACCCATGCCACTGCCTGGAATACTATCTTGGGCCTTGAAAAATGAGTTTTAAGGTGACATAAAGTACCTCTGAAAGAACTGAATCAGACAATGGAACTCAGGAGGAGTTGGAAGTCATTGTGTAGTTGGAAAACTATGTAGTAATTGCAATCGTGGAAACATGGTGGGATGACTCACGCAACTGGAGTGCTGCAATGGATGGGTATAAACTCTTCAGAATGCATAGACAAGGAAGGAGAGGCTGTAGGGTAGCCTTGTATGTTAAGGTGTGTTTTGACTATCTAGAGTTTAATGACGGTGATGAAAGGGTTGAGTGTTTATGGGTTAGAATCAGGGCCACGGACAACAAGGCAGATATCATGGTGGGATTCTCTTATAGACCACCCAGCCAGGATGAAGAGACAGATGAAATATTCTATAAGCAGCCGGGAGACGTTTAACAACCTCTAGCCCTTGTTCTTGGGGGGAACTCCAACTTACCAGCCATCTGCTAGAAATACAATACAGCAGGGAAGAAACAATCTAGGAGGTTCCTGGAGTATGTGGAAGACAACTTCCTGACACAGCTGGTGAGTGAGCCAACTAGGGAAGACAACCCACCAGACATGTTTTTTACGAACAGAGAAGGACTTGTGGATGATGTCATGGTTGGAGGCCATCTTGGGCCTCAATCATGAAATGATAGAGTTTTCTGTTTCTGGAGAAGTAGGGGATGTGTTTAGCAGAACTGCTACCTTAGACTTCTGGAGGGCAGACTTTGGCCTGTTTAGGGGCCTGGTTGACAGATTCCCTTAGGAGGCAGTCCTGAAGGGCAAAAGAGTCTAGGAAGGCTGGACATTCTTCAAGAACAAAATCTTAAATGCACAAGAGCAGGCCATACCATGTGCCAAAAGATGAGCTGGAGGGGAAGAAGACTGGCCTGACTGAACGGAGAGCTTTGGCTGGAACTCAGGAAAAAAAAAAGGCATGTTATGAACTTTGGAAGAATGGGCAGGCAACTCAGGAGGACTACAGGGCCTTCGTGAGGTTACGCAGGGAGAGAATTAGAAGGGCCAAAACCCAACTAGAACTTAATCTGGCCACTGCCATAAAAGACAATAAAAGATGTTTCTATAAATACATGAGCAGCAAAAGGAGGGCTAGGAGAATCTCCATCTTTTATTGGATGGGGGGGGGGGGAGCCATAGTGACAAAGGCTGAGGAAAAGGCTGAGGTACCTAATGCCTTCTTTGCCTCAGTCTTTAATGGGAAGACCAGTTGTTCTCAGGATACCCAGCCCCCTGAGCTGGAAGGCAGGTATGGGGAGCAGAATGAAGCACCCCTAATCCAAGGGGAAATGGTTACTGACCTGCTATACCACTTAGACACACACAAGTCTATGGGACCAGATGGGATCCACCCAAGGGTATTGAGGGAGGTGGCAGAAGTGCTCACCAAGCCACTTTACATCATTTATCAGCAGCCGTGGCTAACGGGGGAGGTTCCAGTTGACTGGAGGTTAGCCAATATGATACCCATCTACAAGAAGGGCCAGAAGGAGGATCTGTGGAACTACAAGCCTGCTAGTCTGACCTCAGTACCAGGGAATGTTATGGAGCAGATCATCCTGAGTGCCATCACATGGCACAAACAGGACAACCAGGTGATCAGGCCCAGGAGGGGAGAAGAATGTGCTGGTTTGGGCCAGGATAGAGTTAATTTTCTTCACAGTAGCCAGTATGGGGCTGTGTTTTGGATTTGTGCTGAAAACAGTGTTGATAGCACAGGGATGTTTTCAGTACAGCTGAGCAGTACTTACACAGAGTTCAGGCGTTTTCTGCTTCTCACACCAGCCCCCAGCGAAGAGGCTGGGGATGCACAGGAAGTTGGGAGGGGGCCCAGCCAGGACAGCTGACCCCAAATGACCAAAGGGGTAGTCCATACCATTGGATATTATGCTCAGCAATAAAACTAGGGGGAAGGTTGACTGGGAGGGCCGCTGCTTGGGAACTGGCTGGGCATCGGTCAATTGGTGGTAAGCAATTGTTTTCATTTGAATCGCTTGCTTTTCTTGGGTATTTTCCTATCTCTCAGTTTATTAAGTGGTTTTTAACTCAACCCATGAGTTTCTCACTTTTACCCTTCCAATTCTTTCCCCATCCCAAGGGCAGAGGGGTGGGGGGCAGGGAGGAGAGTGAACTAGAGGCTGTGTGGTATTTAGTTGCTTCCCGATATTCCTCGTATGTTTTTATTAGGTGCTTATCATCTCAATATCTATGAGCTTCACAGATATTCATTTAACTCTGTAAAATCTACTTATGAAACAAGGAGGACATTATCCCATTTTTATAGCCAAGAGTCAAAGACACAATGAGATAAACTGAAAAGCAGCCTCTAATTTTGCTTGACCAATTTGGGAAATACAAGTTTCATAATACTTCACATTAGCTTCCCTTAACATCATCAAGCGTATTTTCCTCTGACTTGAATTTTCAAGAGTTTAGCTCCACATGTTTGTAAGTAACACTACTGGCTTACAGTGGATGTTCAGAAAATATGGAAAACAGTAACTGGACAAAATTTTCGTTAAGCAATTTATTTAGTGTTACATAGCAGTTCTATGTTCTATTGTCAAGTTTTATAGAAGCAAGTTTTCTCTAGGGTAAGAGTCTATTATCTTAACTTTCAGACCACTGTTTCACTCCAAATCTTCCAAAGCATTTGCTAAACATCTTTCAAGTTCTGCAAGAAATGGGAAGCCTATAGTAGTAACCACTGCTACACAGTCCTTATTGATTCTACAAGCAGCTTTAGTCTACAAGGTCATGTCTAAGAGAATATGTTATCATGCCACTAAAATTTATCTGACTATATATATTATATATCGTAGTATAAGCATAAGGACACAAAAAATAAGGTAATTCCAGTACTGACCAATTTTTGAGTGCTTGACTTTCTACCTTAGTGATTTTTAAGACAAATCTGGTGTGTAACATTTAATTTTCTTTCAGAAAATAGATGGCATATTTCCATCATGGGGAGTGACACTGACACACATTTCATTCCTCAGATAAGCTGAAACTTTAGATAGACTACAAAAAGCAATGAAATGCAAACAAATGTTTAAATTGAAGAAGTAAGTTGTTTTTAGCTAATCATTTATTTAGACCTGTAGCCAATGCAAAATAAGCACTTTTCCAGTGAATTCTCCAGGTAATCAGAATGTAGGTTTCTGTTCTGTCAGAGTCCTGGATTCTGCTTTAGGCTAAATATTTTATGGAACACAGATTATTCTTTCTCCCTGACTCCAAGACTGTCCCTTCTTTCCCACATGCTGCAACATGTTGCTATACATGATCAATGCTATGCTTTGCAAAGGACTCAGAGCTTTACACAGCACAAACGACCATTCTAAAGGTTGCAGGGAATACACAGAATATAGTTTCTTCTTGGTGGCAAAGTATGTGTGCCATCTCCTGTTTCCCCCACTCCCCACAGAGAATTAGCTAGAGAGGCTCAGAAACATCTTGCTGGAGTAGTGTTGCTGATCACATCTGCAGTAGTAAAGAAGGTTCATGCTCCTGGATGCTTCAGTACCATGTGTTTTCCACACAAACGTGTTACTTTTCAAACCTAAACTCAGATTTCCCTCTACTTCCTCAAAATCTATCAAATTCTCTTCTCTATTCATTTTTCTTCCCTTGCCCTGCCTTTTGCTCCTGTCCATTTCTTGGATTGGATAATTATTTTCTTAATGTCAGCAGAAGGCCTCCAAGAGCCCAGGGAGGGCAGGGAAAGAAGGCAGACAACTGCACAACTGATTTCTGTAATTTGCTTTGGCATCTGTGCTGGGTCTGGCTGGGATGGAGTTAATTTCCCTCATAGCAGCCCATATGGTGTTATGGTTTGGATCTGTGACCAAAACAGTATTGATAACACACCACTGAACAGTGCTTACACAGCATCCAGGCATTCTCTGTTTCTCATGCTGCACCCCTGGTAGTAGGTTGGAGCTGCACAAGAAGTTGTGCAGGGACACAACCAGAACAGCTGACCCCAACTGACCAAAGTGGTATTCATTGCCATATGACGTTGTGCTCAGCAATACAAGCTCAGGGAATGGAAGAAGAAGACTGAGGGCATTTGGGGTTACGGCATATGTCTTCCCAAATTAACCATGACACATACTGAGGCCCTGTTTTCCAAGACAAAACAGGACTGAAGAATATACCTTTTTTTGAGAGAGGGAGAGAGAGGTTTATATTCTGTCCGTCCCTGTGCAAATTTTCACAAGGGTGGCAACAGATGCATCTGTGTGTGGTCTACAGTGTGAGAGTGCTAACTTATCTGAAAGAAAGTTTACCATCATTTTTTATCCAGTGAAAAAGCCTCATTCTTTTTAACAGTTGAAGTACCTTGAGTTAGACTTGTGAAAATAATTATCCTAAGAAAGACAACCATGAGGTTGCAATTAAGGCTTTCCTCAACTGTAAGCAATTTATACCCATATTCCATTATGAAATTGTTGGGCAAGCATAACAACCACCGGTGCTGTCATTGCCACAAAACCACCAAGAATGACAACCAAGTTTTGGAACGGGAGGTATCTGACTCGATACATAAAGTGATCCAAGATCATAATTGCTAATAACAACAAAGTGACTCCAAGAAATAGTTCTGCTCGTGACATTTCTGATCTCTGATACTGTACACAACAGAAAGGAAGTTCCTGTAAGGTGTCCATTAAGGAAAAGAGTCAAATAGAACATTTTAGGGTTTCTTTTTTATGTCAGAGGTCTGGAAGACACTCTGCTAATCTCTGCCCTGTAACCAACTAATTGAATTCTAGAACATGACATCCTTTTAGATACCAATTAACCTACTTCATCTCTTTTTGTATAGAACAGACTCCAGGCTTGGTCATTTAAAGTGCCTCCTTATTCCGTTTCTTCCTTAAGTTCCTCTGCTAATTTGATGAATCATTTGCTGGCTAACTTGGTGTTCATGAGGTCATTTGCTAGCCTTCTAATTAACAGGTATGTTTCTTAGTTCTTATCAGTAATTGCTCATTAGTAGGCATAGATTTTTGTGCAATAATAAGTGATTGTAATATAAGGAACATAAGTCAGCCACATACCAGAAGCCTTATAGAAAATAAAAACAGCCTGAGAGAAGACAAAAAGCAAAGAGTCCTGACATGGAAATACGGATGTTTTTTGTTGCCATTTCTCTGCAGGCCTCTTGACAGACTTAACAAGATTGTCTATTTCTCACCTTCCTTAGCTTTTCTTTGAAAAACATTTTTTAGAATTGTCACAGTATGCATCTCTAACAAAGTAGTTGTGTAGTGACAGTTCTTGAATCATCCATAACCAACCCACCCTGACACACCCTCCCATCCTTGCCATATGCTGCTCAGTCTTGTGACGTGGATGACTACTGACATCCTGAAGTTTATTCATTCTCTTCCAAGAACAAATAATGAGACTTCCAAGTGCTTAAAAAAACCCAACACTGCAGTCATTTTTCTAACAACTTTGACATGCCAGCATAGTGCTCTTTAAAAGAATACTAACTGTAGAAAAAAAAGGTACAGCTTCTTAACCTCTGTGTGTGTTCTTGCATTACCATGTCACAGTATACATCATGCCCACACAACAGTAGGATTAAACTAGAAGGTAGCTGAAAAAACAGATAAAAATAATCACATTGTTTTGTTTATTTGCAGCCCAGAGGCATACTGAGTACCAAGGAGCCAGAGACCACAAGGAAAATTCATTTTGGAGGTTTGACATATGAGGCAAACAATTTCTCCTAATGAATGATGGGGTTGTTTCTAGTCCACCTACAGAAAAAACTTCTTGACTCAGCTCTGTGATTGGCTTGAGTCAGAAAATAATAGTATCTAATAATTCTGCCTACTTCTGTACAAAATAATTGTCTCATTTGCACCACAGTATTTTGAGTAAAGTGCCCAAATACTTGTTTTATACTTTTACTTAGAGTAAGAAATTATTATTATTTTGTTGCTTTACTAGAAGCTGACGTAGTAGTATTTATGGTAACTTAAAGTGTTCAAACAGTTCATCTAAGCAGACAGTAGGTGAGTACTTACTGTTTTAAAAGCCAGTAATACATTTACAGGTCACAAAGAATAGGTGCTGGCTTGAGAGTATTAATATCTAGACTTTCTTCTTGGCTTTACTATAAATGCTTGTTACGCTGGCAATTCTTTCACCATCACCATACCTTAGTTTCTGTACCTGAAGAACTAATATCATTATTCCTGTATAGCTGTGAGTGTGTTTGAGATCCATTAGCACTGTTTATTAGCATAGCTATTTTAGATCTAGACTAAACACACTATTGTTCTTTCAGGCAATTCTCTACTTTCTATGCCTACATATTCTCTATTTCTTCCTCACCAATAACCATTTTAATACTTTGAAAATATAAAACAAGGAAATATAAAACCTGTGAAATGTTCTTGCTATTGGATTCTTTAATTTTTATTAAAAAGTTCTTGAGCATATCTTATTCATAGGCCATTTCAATGCTGCATTTCACTGTGACTAGATTCATTGCTGCTCATTATTTGCACTACGGAAAAAAGAGAAAACGATGATTCATACTCTTAATCTCATAGTTAAATAAAATTAACTTCTATAGAGTCAGGCAATTTTTTCCCTCTTTTGTCTATGATGCAAATATTTTTAGTGGAAAAACACCTCTAAAACATGTTCAGAATAAATTTTTTGCTATTAGTTTCTTCATGTGGTTTAAAATGATTATACCATTTAAAAGGTGATAATGTACCTCAGCACAAGTTAAGTATTAATGTACATAAGAAAATGAACAATTCTTAGTGACAGGATAGCTAATTGGATGGAGATGGTAAAATTATTAATGGTGCAAGAAATACCCATGTTTATTTCTGTTCTATACTTAGGAGGATGAAAATTATTTATTCAAAGCAAATTAAGAGGAAATACTTTCCAGGCCACTAGTAAGGAGATTTTTCTAAAAATAAATAAATAAATAAAATTTTAAATCAGCAGATGAAACGATTTCCAAGAAAAACCCTAAAAAAGTTGGCAGAGAGTCCTTTAGCTCTTATAACAATAAAAAATCCTGTAAAGCAAGGGATGTCCTAAAGGACAGGAAGAACATTCGTTCTAAGAGAACAAATTAGACAATCCAAGTTCCAATAGAAGAGTGAGCCTACCAACACCACAAAAAGAAATAAATCATGTTACTGTAAAGATGTAAGAATAATCCAGTGAATATTACTTTATAGAAAACAGGTCTCAAACAAATCATTGGCATTTTGGGTTGTACATACAACCAAGTTTTGTAATGCACTGACATGAAACTGATGACAAAAATAATGTTGAACAAGCATAAGTGTCTATGAGGCAGATACCCTGGGAACTTGCTACAGGACTTGCAGGTTCCCAGCCCTATTTCCATGAGGTTTTAGGCATCTTAACAGAGGACTGAGCTCTAGTTCAGTAAGCACTCCCTGGTCCTGAGCTTTACTTTTAGAATCATAGATCCATAGAATCATTTAGGTTGGAAAAGACCATTAAGGGCATCGAGTCCAACCATTAACCTAGCACTGCCACCATCACTAAAGCGTGTCCCTAAGCACCACTTCTACACATCTTTTAAATACCTCCAGGGATGGTGACTCAACCACTTCCCTGCGCAGCCAGTTCCAATGCTTGACAACCCTTTCGGTGAAGAAATTTTTCCTAATGTCCAATCTAAACCTCCCCTGGCACAACTTGAAGCCATTTTCTCTCATCCTATCACTTGTTACTTGAGAAAAGGTAGGGTAGGTCTATCCCAGAGGTAAGGTAGGTCTATCCCAGACGTACAAAATCCAAGGCTCCAGCATCAGGACTGTGTGTGCATTTCCAACATCCTGAGCCCAGGTATTGATTTATTAGACAGCTTTCTTGGTCCTTCACTTCTTCAATCAGAAATTTTCCTACAAGCTCTTCCTTTTTATCTCTAGAGACTATTTGTCTGACAGTACAAGTTTTTTGAAAGGATGTCAGCAGTTAGGCAGATGCTCAGCAATGAAAAAAAAACATGTCAGTAGCAAGGAAAAAAAATAACCAAAGCAAGTTATTCAAAGTCATGGTGATGATATAAACAGTTTTGCATTTCAGATCAGTTCAGATAGGAGATTATGCCAAGACTACTGCATTCTCTGCTGCACATATAATGAAGAACTGTAGGTTTACAGACTGAGGTTTTGTGGGCTTCAGTAAGGCAGAAGTAAACTGACTTCAGCTTCATGATGCATTCATTGTCAGTTACGTAGGAGGACCTCATTCAGTAATAATGTCAAATCCTATGGAATTCAGTAAGTAAGCTAAGAATATGTGTCAGGCAGCTGCTGTCATACTTGTCCAAATGTTTCAAAATGGTAGTACAAGATTTAGCCTCTTAGTGGCAGCTAAAAAATCAAGAAACAAAGGCTCACCCATACTAGCCCTAATTGTTTTGTATCTGTTATTATAAAAAAAATCAGATTGTTTACTGTTACCTGGAGTTCTTCTGCTAAGTGTACTCAAGTAGACTGCCCTTTCCATGGGAAGGAAGCCGAGATGGACAAGTGCAAAAAGCAGTTTCTAAAATGGACAAAAGCTTCTTCCATTCCTTTTTGTAAGGAAAAGAGTTATCTGGCATCACAGATGTCAAATAAATCTTTCAGGATAAATGAAAGCTTTGAAATAGATACTTTACTTACTGCTGTAAATACACATTTCTGACAAGGACCTACAAAAGGAAGCTGAAAAAAATTCATATCAACGTTTTTCTTTCAGCTCCTGAATCCCTGTTTGAGAATTTCAACAAGTAACTTGGTTACCAGAAGTCCTGGAATGAAGTCCTGTTATTGATCTCATCCAGCTTCTGGAAATGAAGCTATTCATGTGTGAGCTTTTTCCAATAAATGTCCTGAAATAAGGCCATGACATTCCAAGCACATTACAAAGTGTTGGGGAACCCTGATAATAGAGCTTGATTGTACAAAATGACTACAGCAAAAGACTGGGCAGAGGTCCTTCTATGTCATTTGTTTCCCAAGAGGGAAGTTCATCTTTTTTAATGCTAGTCCACATACAACTCGGAGTATTGAGCTTTCTCCAGAATTCTCTACTGCTTACTTTTCAAATCCAAAAATCATAGTTATTTGACAGTTCATATGATCACATAGGCGCACACACTAAAATACAGATTTGGCCTCTCTATATTTCCAGTATATGTTTTGACATTTTTCAGGCTTGGATATTGCCAAGTTTGCAAAATCAAATCCATTTCAGGTGACACCAAGCAGGTATCAGATATTAGTCACTGAGCAAGATTAATATCAGAGAAAATCTGATAACTCTCTATTAAACTTCAGGCTTCAGGACCCAAGACAGTCTTCCACTCCAGATTCTTTAACTCCACAGATATGTAAGAGTAAAAATGTATTTACAGTGTCCTTACACTGTTATCCCATCTTTGATGAGCTTCCAAGCAGTTAGTTTACCAAGTCTGGTAACCTATAGAACTGAGTGCTCCTTTCCACCTTGGAGAAGGTAGAGGTTTTTGTCTTTCTTACACAACCTCTCCTAGAAAAAAAGTTTGGGACACTTAAATAATTTTTAATATCAGTATTTCTGGATTATAGTCTTCCAACCATACAGCTATTACATTGCTATCATATAGTAAAAGTATGCCAAGTTGAATTTGTTTCAAATAGCTGGTATGGTTCCTTTTCCTTTAACTCTACATATCTAGGTTTTGAACAAAAAAAGATAAACAAATGAAGATTTCTTATGAAACTGAAAAACTGGTAGATCCATTGGCCAACAATATGTTTTAGAGACCTAAAACCTAAACAAAAATACAGAAGAGGATATTTCCAGTTCAAGACTAATAAAGACAAAATAGTCAAACAATCATTACTAAAAATTAACACTAGACCCTACAAATCTCTCCATGCATATGTCACAGTTTATCTTCAATGCTCCTGTACATAACAGACAGAAATAGTGAACTTTTGCACAACCTAGAAATAAACTTACAGAATACTAAACAGTCTTCTGCAGAAACATAATTAGCAATGGAAATGAGTGAGCATGTTCAACCAATTCATTCCTTGTCTGTCCATTGTGCAGATCATCACAGACTCTGATGAAGAAGTATTTTACATCAAGCTGCTGAAAAGTTTCTACTCTTCTACTATTTCTGTAGATAATTAAGATAGACACAAAGGGGAATACAGAAAAAAAATTACCAATACACTCTCTCCATTAAGGACTTTATATCACATTTTTGCATTTTTGTTTTTATGATAAAAACAGACAAAAACATAAAAAAGGCAGATAAAGTGGCAGTTAGGAAAGAAGAGAAGGTAGGCACACTGTAACACTGTTACCATGATTCAATAAATTACTGTTTATCAAAGCAAATTATTACATATGTACTATTAGGTTCTCACAAATGCAAAGTAAATCATGCTATCCTCAATGTCAGTGAAGTAAGTTTTGTCTTTTTTTGCGTACAGACACTACCTTTATCAGTTTCTTCCACCCTTGCTAGCATACAAAAATTGCATGACTGAGTTTTTCAGGACATTCACACATCTGAAAAAATCTCTCCTCAAAATTTCCTCAAAGAGGGTCTTTCTGTTGGCCCAACTTTTCTGTTGCCATAACTAATAATCTCTGCAAAGATTTCCACCACCAGGGTAAGAAACCAGCATGTTCTGTGGAAGTCTGGCTGAAGAAAAAAATGTATTAAAAAAATATTCACTCCAGCAAGAAAGGATAAGTGAAGCTAGTTCCATGGTTATCTATTACATACAACACAAACTTAGAAAATTATCTCCCTGGACAAAAGGAATATTTCATGTAGAAAAACTATAGATACTTTTCTGGAAGTGAGTTTTGTGACTTACCTAAAGAAAACTTTGCAATGTTGAAGAAAATATTTCTGTTACTTCTCTTTGTACACAGATATATATAACCCACTTGTCAAAAGTCTGTAGAATGCAGTATCACACTTCCAAAATGCTCTTTTTTAGTGTTGTGAGACTACAGGTTGTTCATAGGCTGGTTTCTGGATTAACCTGGTTTTTTATCCTGTCTCTGTCAATGGAGCTGAATAACATAATATGCCTCCCAACTTGTAGGGAAAATAAATTTTAGAGGGATAAGAGTGAAATGAAATAAAATATCCTATCATTTAAAAGAAAAGTTACCGGAAAGAGTAATACTGAAAGATTGTATAACAGAACGAATTACCACTTTGAATGCACCAACAGAAAGAAACAATAGATTCTGCTCTAGACATAATCCAGCTCAGCTACATCTACCCTTGCTGTTATTCTGCTTGAGGAACTTGCAAATTAAAATTTACTTTTATAAAATTTTAGAATTTTATAAATTTGAGCAGACTGTAAAAAAACAAGACACAATAAAGTTTAGGTAAGCAGATGATATCTAGAGTTGGCTTCCTTGAAATTTTTTATTTTCTTAGAGAAAAACCTATTAGAGATAGTTGGACTAAATAAAATAACACAAAACAAAATAAAATAATCTTCTACAAATAATGCAACTAAACATTATTGCATGCTGTACTTTAACAAGTGTTCCTGAAAGATGCTAAACTATAAGTAAAGAAACTTGAGTGAGAAGCTGCTATATATCAAAACTGAATTTTTCAAGTGCAGTTTTCCATGGTATTATTTTATTATTATCTTCTTATGATCAGGGATCAGAGCTGCCTTGAATCCATCTATTGTTTAAAAAACACTTCATCCTGCTTCCTGGACATACCTCTTGCATTTCAAGTCGTTTCTAAGCAACTTTATAAGCAGGACAATACTAAACTTGACTCCATGCAATTTTGGAGGCATGATTGTACCTTTAAGTGTATGTTATTATGCAGTTAACTTTATCAAGAAAAATCACAAGAGAAAGATATTTCTGCATTTCACACTAACAGGAATTACATTAAGGAAGCTTCTGAATTCTTCATAACATCCTTTGAAATTGCATCCTAAGGTACAAAAGCCATATCCTTTTAGTTCACTAAGACTGTGTGAACAAGGCTTTGAGGTATTACTTGTTTACTAGTGATGGCTTCAATTTTATTAGGATGTTCTGTTTGCCCACCAATAGTAAGCAATCCACACCAGAAAGTCTCTATTCAGAATAAATAAATATTTGAGAGTGCTGCTACATATCCAGTTTAAGTTCTACAGTAAAACAAATACCTTTGATATCACATCAGTTTCTTTATCTTGTTTGACCCAGAGATAGATGGCCATACGGGTTCATACTAATACTACACCTAGCTCAGTATCCCCTCTGATGACAGTTTGAAGGAGACGCTTAGGGAAACGCTGTCAGAAAAAGGTCAAGAGTAAAAGCAACCCACGTCCCACTTTCATAGCTTCTATTTTCTTTCAGTCAAAAACTTTAAGATTTCCTTAGGTAGAGGTTTCATTTGGACTGTTGTATTTAATAGACATCAATATAAATTCATGGCTTATTCCATTAATTTAAGCACCTTTTTTTAAAAATTATTTCTATAATTTCCCTTTACATTTTTTGTTTTTTAGTTCTACAATTTAATTATGTTTTCTGACAAAAAATACTCCCTTTTGCTTCAGACAGATGCCTGGCAATTACATCGTTCTCTATGCCTTTCTGGATAATCCCTAATATTCTATTTGACTTTTTGACAACTGCTTATTATTAAGTTGATTTTTGCAGAGAAATACATACAATAATGTCCAAGATCTCTATTCTCAGTTGAAATAGATCACTAAAAGGTCATTACTATGAATGTATAATTATTTTATATTTCCTATGTGCATTTGTCGATACTTGTCAATACTGCCAGGTAAAGCACAGAATCTTCTGAAGTATCTTAAGACCAATTCAGTGAACTTATTAGTCTTAAGCAGTTTAAATAACTTTTTTTCAGCAAATGAAGAAGGAGCTTTTATTTTTAGCACATTACTTTGCAAACAGGTATCTATAAAATCACCAGTTAAAGATCTTTGAGAACAGTCCCTGACAAAGAAACTTTGTTTGCAGCTATAGGTTCAGACTAATTTCTTAAAGGAGAGAAACTGAAAAGCCAGGAAGTGTTTCTATTTCTTATCCTCAGGTTAATAGGGAAATAGAATGTCTACATTATATATTTAGGGAACATTTTGAATAATGCTGGTGTAGGAAGACAAACTGGGAAATAATTTGCAATTTATTTCCTACAGAATTATCAGCAATCTGACAGGTTGGGAATTTTCTGAAACAGTAGCTAGTAAGAACCATTCATGTCAAGTTAGATGCTTATATTCTACTAAGTGATAAACAGGAGAAACATTTTATTGCATATAATTGAAGAAACATACCTTGACAAAGATAAGTAAAACAAACAGTGCACACAACATAACAAAATCAGAATTTCAGGATGGTCCTCCTCTAAGTGTCAGTAAGCCATGAGTTAATAAAAATAAAAAAAAGAAAATGGAGGGATTATTAACCAAATCCTAAAAGCTGATCAAAAAGGCTTACAGAATCTACTGTCTCAGCAGAAGTATGAGGAGAATTCTGCTAAAGACATATGTGATAGTTAAAAAGGCACTGACATATCTAAATACTCAAAACAGAGAAGACAGAAAAATTAAAAATAAGGGAAGGAGAAGGAATGAAAGTCTAAAGCAAATCCCACTGTTGAGTAGAAATCCAAACATCCACACAAATACACGTGTCTATGAATAACCCCAAGAGTATACATCTATTTCTATAACTATCTTCTCTCCACAAATGTTTGTCTTCATTGCAATCAAGGTACAGTTTAAATACATTTTAATTCTGTCGCTCCCATATACGCATAAAAACGTCCAACCTGAGTGAATAATGATTTAAACTCAGTTCAGTTGAACTGCCAGGGTATGGACAGAAATTCAAGTGATAATAACATTTAAGATTGTAATCTTACAGAGGAGACAGATAGCACTGCTGTATCTCCTGTGTTCCAGCTTTGCCATGTGATTGTTATTGCTTGAGCTAATTCAACCTAAAATCAAGCTGAAAACTCAGTAAAAACCAGTTCCATAACAAGGATATCATATTGACTTTTTAGATAACATTGCATAAGTGCACTTTCTTCCAAGATAAACATATGTCATTGGAGTTGAGTAGGAAATTCTTTTTCTATCCTGACAAACTGTTCAACTTCAGAACTGCTCCTGTTCCTTGTCATATGGAAACAAAGTCCTAAGCAGAGGTGGAGTACATGTTTTCTCCCACCTTTCTCCTCATAGTCAAGTAGTTCAGGACACAGCATGACCTCTGGAAAGCAAATGAGCCAAGCTCTCTTAGGTTCACATCAGAGAATTACCTAACCACTGAGCTTGGAGGGGATCTCTGGAGATCATCTTGTTCGAGCAAGCTCAGACAGTAGGTTGCCCAGGAGAGTGTCCAGTCATTCAGGAATGGCCATGTTTTTCTTGTAGTGGGAAGCCCCAAACATACCACAGCATTCCAGATGTGCTTTCATTAGGGCCGAGCAGAAGGAAAGAATCGCTTCCCTTGACACGCTGGCAGCATACTTCTTAATGCTGCCCGGCATGTTCCTGGCCTGATCCTCCTCCACTGAGTGTAAGTCTTATCCTGGGTAACAGCTTTTCCTGTTGCCCTACACATCCCTCAACAGACTCAACTGCAGATGGGCTTTGCTTTCCTAACTCCATCCCAGCATGATCAGACAGTATCTCCATATTTTGCCTGGGTCACTCGCCCCTGCCTTCACTTCTTGTATGCTCCCTTTCAATCTTTGAGCTTTATCAGGAGTTCTTTCTTCATCCATGCAGGCCTCCTGAAATAATTACTTGATTTCCCCTTTGTTAGCATGCACTGTTCTTGAGCATAGAGAAGGGGGATCCTTGGAAATCAACCAGCTCTCCTGGACCCTGCTTCTCAGCAGGGCTCTATCCTATTCCTACCAGATCCCCTAACAAGCCAAAGCCTGCTCTCTGGAAGTTCAGGGCCATGGTCCTGCTAATTGTCTTTTCCCTCCTCTCATGATCCTGAACTCCACCCATCTCATAGTCTTTGCCCCTAAGGCTGTCACCAACATCCAATTCCTCCACAGGTCTTCACTGTTCGTTAATGTCCTAATTTCAGCCGGGATAAAGTTAATTTTCTCCCTAGTAGCTGGCATAGCTCTGTGTTTTGGACTTCGTGTGAGAAGCATGTTGATAACACACTGATGGTTTAGTTGTTGCTAAGCAGTGCTTACACTAGTCAAGGACTTTTCAGCTTCCCCTGCCCTGCCAGGTGCATAAGGAGTTAAGAGGGGGCACAGCCAGGACAGCTGATCCCAACTGACCAAAGGGGTATTCCAGACCCTATGGCATCATGCATGGGGGAAAGAGCCAGGGGAGAGTGATCGTTGCTCTGGCTGGGCTGAACATCAGTCGGAGGGCGGTAAGCAATTGTATTGTGCATCACTTGCTTTGCATATTGTTATTCCTAATAGTATTAGTAGTATTATTATCATCATCATCATCACTACTGCTTTTTTACTTAATTTTATTTCCATTACTAAACTATTCTTTTCTCAACCTATGGGTTTTCTCTTCCAATTCTCTCTCCAGGAGGGGCGAGTCAGTGAGTGGCTGTGTGGTGCTTAGTTGCTGGCTGGGGTTAAACCACAACAGTTAAGTATCTGATCCAGCCAAAAGCCTCTCCTTCTTGGTGCCTTGATCACTTCTGTCAGAAAGTTCTCATCAAAGCACACCAGAAACCTCCTAGGTTGCACGTGCCTTCCTGTGGTGTCTTTGCAGCACATACCAGGGTGGTTAAAGTCCCCCATGAGGACTAGGACCTGAGAATTTGAGGCTTCTTCCAGTTTATCTACTCTACTACTGTGTTCTGACAAGGACATCTTGTAGCATTCCCCTACCAGAACATCGCTGATGCCCTTTAACCTTAACCCATAAGCTCTCAGCTAGCTCATCACCTCTCCCTGTGTAGAGCTCCTAGCGTTCCAGCTACTCTCTTAAATGAGAGACAACTCCGCTCCCCACCTTCCTGGCCTGCTCTTCTTAAAGAGCCAGTATCCATCCATCACAGCACTCCAGTCATGAAATATCAGGCCTTAACTCACCTGCTGTCCTCTCAGATGGACTTTACTGAAGTATGGGCCATGCTAGGGTAGGTGTTTCTCAGTTTCTGCTCCTGAAACAGATCATTACCTACAAAAAATTATTTGCAAGCTGGGAAGAGACTTGCTCCTCATCAAAGTAGACAATTTACTGGCTAGAACTTGTTCAAATTAAGTGTAAAACAGGGCAGCACAATGAATGTGCAGAGGAGAGAAAAGCAAGGATTTGAATACTTTTAACTAGAAATCCAGTTCTGTATCCAGGGTATTCCTCAGTGAATGACTCACCAGATCTCTCCTATATTTGTATGAAAATTTGTAGTCTTCACAAATTGTTTTCTTTTCTGATACTAACAGTAAATTAAAAATCTCACCACATGCATGTTATGGGATCTTGAACACACAAACTGATACAGTTGGTGTCTACAATAATGAAAAGGAAGTTTTTTAACACAGGACATTCTCTGCTGCAAAGTTAACCAGTTTTGAACTTGTACACAGAAGACCAAGGGAGAGGTAGTGTCACATTGTCTATAAAACAATGTATACAGCAACAGCAACTACAGTAAGACTCACTAGAGACGATGACTCAGCAACTACTCCCTGCTGTAGCAATTTCTACCATAAAAAAAAAATTTTTTTTTTTTAGTAGAATACCATAAGGAAGAATGAGCTACAGTGCTCATTAAAATCAATTTTCTAAGAGAGGTAAGCAGCTCTGATCATTTTCTTAATTTGTCATACAACGGTCTAAAGAGCATACTGCTTTGTAGTTCTGGCATACTGAGTTCAGCATTAAAAACCACAAAGATTTGTTCATATTAGAATGCACTGTAGGAGCTGATTGTCTAGAATGTTTGTAAGTGGGAATGAAACAATGATCCAGTGAGTGCTTCACTGGATGTGAGTATGATGGGCAAATCCAGCCACTCACTTCTACTATGGCAGCAGAAAGAACATTGCACAGTCACAGAAAAACTGCAACTTTCATCGCTGTCCAGACAAGACCGGATTGAATGAGTTGGACCAGCATACAGTTGTTAGAAGCCAAAACAGGGAAGGGAAAGAAAGAAAAAGTAGCATATATGACACATCAGTGCTTGAGTTTTGCGCAGCACGGGGATGGCAGCATTTTATCAGGGCAGTCTGACTAGTGGGGAATCCCTCCCTTCCAGTGCCTCTTCAGTGTCTTTGAACCTTGCTTAACTACTGGTGCCTGGCAAAGGCAGGGGATAGAAGAGAAGAATAGGGATTTCTCCATGTATAATAGAGAGGTACCCTGTGAGGAAACTGTTATACTACCAGTATGTAAGCATGTGGCTAAGAAAGGGGAGTATCAGAGCACAGCTCTGTGAATTCTCTAGTGGAAAATAGGTTCAGCTTTTATATATTACACTAAGTGACTCAGCTCAATATGACTCCAGATTATACTGTTGCTCTGACATATCAAGGTAATAAAATTTATCATCATTTTAGCGTATAATACTTTAATATTTTACATTAGACTGCAAAAATGCTTTTCTATCTCTAGCATCCACTGGCAAAAGTAGTGTGCTTTTTAAACATAATTTATAGTTATTTTCTGAATAATCTCATTCAGTTCTTTGGGGGTGCATAAAAATGCTAATAACCCCATTTTTTAGCACCCATGCATGTGTCACACTTCTTTTTATTTCTAATTTGTATTTTGCTTCTGAGGTCCCCTCAGTCTAAAATGAATCAGCCTACCCCTGCTGGAAATCTGCACAATTTCTCTGTGCTGCAAATCCCTTCTTCACGTTATTCACTGTGTTGATATTCTGAACTCCAAAGCAACGTAACAGATGACTCACCTTCAGCTATCACTCATTCTCACTTATTCTCTTTTTGAATTTTGAGGTTCTTTATTAGAAATCTATACTTGACCTCAAATGTCATCTTAATTCATATTTTACATTAGTTCTGATTTTTTCCATTTTCATGATTAAACTACCAATACTTTACTAGAGTGTTTAGGTAGCCTATGACACTAATGTTGAGAGTTATTGTTTATTTATAAAAGCCAAACCATTCACCTGCATTTATATTCTGCATTAGGATGCAGGAGCACTCACAAGATACTACTAGGCAATCCTGCTGTTTCTTCTGTATACACATTTAACTTTTGACTGTTTTAATGGAAACCAGTCTGTTCTGTTCTAAACCTGGTACCGCGTGCCTGTACCTTTCACTCTCATTTAGTCTACTTGAACACTGCTCTTTATATATATAAAAAAATACATAGACTTGCATTTCCTGAGCCTGATTTAAAAAACATGTAAGACAATATACACATATATTCCATTTTTGTGCCCTGTGCCCTGTCTCCTGTAAAAATAAATGAAATTAGTTCTCCATCTGCATAGTTTTAGACACGTTCTAGATTTTTTTTCCCCAGTTCCCATAGTAAATACTCTTGTGGGAGTAAGTCTTATACACCCAAAATTATTTTGTCACATATCAGTGAATCCTTAAAATTAGCAAAATTACAGCTTACTGACAGTGTTCAAAATTTCTGACATTCCAGACAATATTTTCTTTTCACTCTTATCTTTTGTGAAAAGTTTCTCTGTTCACCATTTCACTCTTTCAGGGTTATACCATTTATGACTTTATTTATCATTTTACCCAGACTTTTCATGCTTGCTCTTTGCTTCATTTCAAACTACTGCAATGCTGTTTCTAGCAAGAGAATAAGACATTGTAATCTTTCTGAACAACATTGTTAATCCATTATAGTCTCAATCTTTCCTCCACGTTCTCTACATATGGAAAACATTTTAAAATGATAATTTAATTTGTGTAGGCTGGTCTTCTTGTTGACTTTGTTTAA
Source organism: Gorsachius goisagi (assembly GCA_018403395.1). Classification (NCBI taxonomy): domain Eukaryota; kingdom Metazoa; phylum Chordata; class Aves; order Pelecaniformes; family Ardeidae; genus Gorsachius; species Gorsachius goisagi. The sequence continues at coordinate 8,279 of BOSO01010153.1, read as the reverse complement.
CTATTTCAGTGTATTTTTCAGGTCATCATTTGTTCTACAACCTCTTGCTCTCATGCTGCTTCCATCTAAATTATAACAATAGGCAGTTTCTTTTTAATTGACAGCTATGCTCTTTGATGAGTCCAGCCTGTCAGGCAAGATTTTAACTTTCTTTCTAACACTGCAATAGCTCCATTATTTTCTCCTGGGCTAGCTGTAGTGCCCCTTTTTGGTACAGACTTATTACTTGGTTCTTTAAATCACTAAAAAAGCTCAAGATTATACAAAAGAAATTTAAAGTGTTTGTGTAACTCCTGGTTAGTTTACAGTCACAGACACTCCATCTAGTCTTTCCCAATACTAGAAATGCTACTAGAAATGATGAAAAACTACTGGGAGTAATCTCTTGCCATGGCAGTAAAAGCATATATACAGTAGGACCCATGGCAGCAGGTCTTAAGGCCTCCCTTCTTCATAGGACTCTATCCACAACATCAGATAAGAATAGTCTTATGTATCTCAGACCTCAACCCTTTATCAATATTTTCAGACTGCATGTGGATGTGTTTCAGTCCAAGAAGTGTCAGTGGGAAGGCTCTACCTACTACTGATGTCATGTCTGGATGCCATTTCTGAGAACAACAGAAGTTGTTAACAGATTTTTTCGATCTGGCAGATGAAGACTGTTCCCCCTTGAACATAGTTTCTCTGAAGTCATAAATGAGATAACCCAAGGAAGAAGGAAGTCCTTTAACAGATATAAATCAGTGCTCAAACCATTTTCCCCACCTTGGACAGCAATGAACATGGAAAATCCTGTCACCCATCAGTCCAAAGGAAGCTAAGACCACAAAGAGGGTAAATTCTTGCTTTCTTAGTACATCCGACTGCTATCATGTTTTGGCCCTTCTTTTCATTAAAAAAAAACCCCTAAGAATGAACTCTTAATTCATATAAATAAGCCCAGTACAATTTTACCTTTGTCATATGATGCATTTAATCATAATACAATACATCAAATCCACCTGTGATAAAACATATCATTCTACTAATATTTTCTTCTGATCTGATCAGTTTATAACAATGTACAAAATCTTCCCCTGAAGCTTTAAACGTATTGTGATTACAAACCACTGTATCCATATATACACATATATATATATATGCACATGCTGAAAAGTTGCCTTCTTGCTCTGGGATGCACACAGCATGCTTAAATCTTAGTTCAATCTTTAAAAACCATGTAACTGATGCAAAATAAACTACACTGCATAACTGATGGCTACTAAATAGAACTTTAAAACCCGTCAGGTATTCACTACACAATTTGTTTAGTATTCAATACTAAATATTATCTGGGTTTTCTTCAACCCAGACTTGTCCAGTCTAGGCAACTCCACAATAATTAGACCTATTGTTATTTACTAGGCAGCATGGCTGTACGTGCTGTCCTCAGAATCATATGAAAGCGAGAATAATGAATATAAATATTCATTATGGGTAAGAAGATAAATTATAAATTAAAAACATAAAATATGATACTAAGAGAAAGTTTAGCCTTGCAATACCCTTCTGGTGTCTCAAATATTTTCTCTCCTTAAAAATCTAGACTTGTAGATCTCCTAAAAATCTAGAAGACATTCTTACTCTCAGGACCTCATATATTTATATATATTTCCAGTTCCTTGCTGGGTTCTGTAAGACACTGACTTCAGTTTAAAACTTATCTAGACCACAGCTTAACTCTATTAGAAGGCAAAAGCTCTTATCTATTATATAATACATTAATCTATCTATATACAACTCCTAAAAGCATCTCTAAATGCTGATTGATAATTTCACATTATAATAAACATTCATTGTTTTAGATAGATCAGCATATTTATGTTATTGGGGACATTTTCATGAAAAAGATAAAATATAATTAATGTTCAGTTTTAGAATTTCTTGACAAGAAAAACCAGTAATGATTAAGTTAAAACAATGATTTTCTATAAATATAAGATTCAAACAAAAGCTGATTGTCCTATTCTGAGTAAGAACCTACACCTAAGTTTTTCCTTTATGTGCAACTTTTTTCCATTTATTCTTGAAAGCATAAGTTTGTTACATCACTGTGCAATCTCAATTCTTTAATTTCACACTCCTTGAATCTCTTTCAAACCCTGCAATTTCTTATCATTTGTCTAACTGTATGTACTTTCATCACTTATGATGTACTCTATAACCCTAGCAGCAATAACTTAGTATAGGAAATACCTTCAGAACTAAATCAGAGTTATTCTTATAACCATTGTTGCTGGCTTTTCTATAATGCCTGTGACTGACAGGAGAAAAACTTTAAAGTTTTAAATGTACTTGGAAAAGAGTATCTACTTTCTTTAAACATAGTTTGAAGCATAACTCCTGTAGCTCTGTCATAGCTTAGGTCTTCATGGTACCAGCAGTACAGTGAGAGCCATTTCAGTTAGAACAGAATGAAACCAAGAGGGAGTATGTGTTCAAATAATAGCAAGATATTTTTTCTAGGCTCATCTAAGACTTAAAGGTGAGAAGATTATTTAAATTAAAGATTAATTGAAAAACACTGGGATATCATCATTTAATTTTCCCATTGCATAGCCTTGAGAGTTTGACTGCAGCTGCTTGTGACCCACCCCCCACCCCAGTGATTCTGTATTGTCTGTAATTCTTACATCTACATGCACACAGAGAGGAAAAATAGAAAGCAAAAGCAAACGTATGTGGCAACTGTCATCTTCTTTAAAAAAAATCTATACTATATTCATCAAACAAATGACTTGGTGTAATTCCCATACTAGACCAGATTTATAGTTAACCGTTGCAGCCTTGGGCAGTGGGCAGCAAAAAATATATCAGAAGCAGGTACAGAAAATCCCTTGTAATAATCAGATCAGAGGAAATTTGATCTCCATCAAGTCTTACCTAATCCTAATCAAAAAATATCTTTAACCCAGAAACATAAAGTTTTGTATCCTTCTCCATTTTTCTTCCATCCTGTTTCTTCAACATGAACTGTTACAATTCCAGATACTATTCCAGATCCATAAAAACAAGTAATCCAGGGATAAAAGCCTATAAAGGTCTTGGCATCAACAGTATACCGAAAGAATTAATTACATATTTTGTGTATGTGTTTCATAACAAACTCCTGATTATTTTTTTTCCTGACCCAGGTTGTGTTCATTACCTTTTGTAATCCAGCCCTAGTTCTTTAACATCTTTTAGGAGATGAGGTAATCAACATTTCACATGATAACCCATGGTCAAAATCCCAGCAAATCTCTCCATTTTGAATGACCAATTTACATACTCTTAATATTTTTAAGTAGGTCTGTGCAGAGACAAGAATTACCAGCCCATGATAAATTCCATGTTTCTAATTACTTTTAAATTTATACTGATTTTTTTAAAAGCTAAAAATTTCCACAGAACATGATTTTTTTTAAGTATTCTATATTCACAGGAATCATAAACAGTGTTTAAATTGTAGACTGGCTCGCTGGATTAGACTGCCATGGAACTCAAGCAGGAAACACTCCTGGAGAGTCTGCTGGCCTTCCAAATTTCCAGCGGAAACTTTGACCAAGTTATCATGTCATTTGCATGATTTTAATGCACTCTTGTTACCTTTTGCCAGACTATTTCACCAAAAAATTTTTACCTCACTCCGTTCTGAGTTTTCACTTCCTGGTGTTGGCCACAATAAGAAGTGGCAAAAATGTTAATTGAGTTGTTCTCAGCAATGCCTCATCCACTTTTCTTAGATGATCATGTTGTTATTTAGAACTCGTTAAGCTTTCTAAGTACTTCAGTTAACTTAAAATAATGAAATACTGGAGGAAAATATACTTTAATAGTAAGCATCACTTCAGATGAATTAAAGTGCCTTAGAATAATATCAGATACTTCTATCTAAGGAGTCTCCTGTTGTGAAGATAGGTCCACGAGATTTTATAACTGTATATGAAATCCCTTAACACTAACTAGATGATTTAATAGGTATTCCAACATTAACAGACTGGAACAAAATGGCATTTTACAGAATAACTGTGTCACCTACTGATTTATCACACATTTCCTATAAATTCCCATGAAGCTCACAAAGAAATAATACAAATTCACACAGAAAATAATAGCCCTGCTAAAACAATAATAAGAAACTAGATCAAACACAAAAGCCCCAGTGTGCTAAACATTTACTTTTTATCTGAGCATTAAAGTTTATTTGGCATGTTAAATCATTTTCTGTTTTGAGACCCCTCATAGAGAGCTGTGTCATTAGCAAAGCTAGCACTGCAAGAAGTAAGTTGGAGTCTGTTTTAACTTTCACTCTCAACACCTGGAAGTTTAAGATTTGGGATGGGTACACAATATTTGACTAAAAATATTTGCTTCTCAAGTCTTTATGTATTCTGTTTTTTCTCCACTCGTGCACAGGATACTGAAGTTCCCATACATTCTTATTCTTAAGCTATTTCTAAATGAATAATCAGTAAATAATCTTACATTTGTGACTGAAAAAGAATGAGCTTTACAGGGATAATTTATAATTTACAGTGATAGAAGCTAACCTCTGCAAATAAAAGGGCTTTTTTTTGCTGCAAAAACATCATGAGGGACAGAATATATCCCTTAGCTCCATAAGACAACAATGTCTGCATTACCGACAACATACCATTTTGGTCAAATTAATGTGTATGCATATGCTACATGTTTTCCCTTCTTAGTTTTCAGTTGCTTCATGCAAAGGTCTTTACAGCACAGAGAAGGAAACAGAATTCCCATCAGTTTTTGCCTGCATAGTGCCTATACCTCTTTCCATGTATCCTAAGTATTGGATTTATATGTTGCAGTGTAGTTCATGATAGACAGACACATTTTACACAGCAACCTCTTTTTCCTCTGTTCATGCATGGGAGAATGAGATTCTCATATAGCCTCAGTCACCCAATCACCCACCAAGACACTCAAACCAACACTGGATTATCCCAACCTGTATTGGAATACCTTGTAACTCACATGCTGATGTTCAATGAGTGTGATCCAAGAAAAAATGCATTTAAAAGTTCTTAGGGCCAGACAAAACATCTAAGGTGATGTATGAATATTTGTACTGTTAAAGAGAAAATGGTGTTGCAAGAATCTCAATTCTACTGAATTGAAGCTGGTGAAAAGGCAGGAAGGCATGCCCTGTGAGGAGTGGCTGAGGGCTCGGGGCTTGTCTAGTTTGGAGAGAAGGAGGCTGAGGGGCAACCTTGATCTCCAGCTTCCTGAGGAGGGCAAGAGGAGAGGGAGGTGAGCTCTTTTCCCTGGGATCCAGTGATAGGATGCATGGGAATGGTTCCAAGCTCCACCAGGGGAGGTTCAGACTGGATATGAGGAAGCATTTCTTTACCAAGAGGGTGGTCAAACCCTGGAAAAGGCTTCCTAGAGAGGTGCTCCCAAGAGGCCCCAAGCCTGTTGATGTTTAAGAGGCATTTGGACGATGCCCTCAACATGCTTTAGTTTGCAGTCAGCCCTGAATTGGTCAGGCAGTTGGACTAGATGATCGTTGTAGGTCCCTTCCAACTAAACTATTCCATGCCATTATATTCCAATTCAGGGAGCAGATCCAGGATTCTGCCTTTTTAATTGAAGACATTCCATGTATCACAAGGACTTAATCCAAAGGGAATCTTATATCTTCAGAGAAAAATTTGAAAGTTTATGCCAATTGTTGCCTTGGAATCCTTTGGAGTTTTCTTTGAAAGAGGTGAATAATAAAACCATTTATTACTGAACGAGTTATGTAGTTTTTAACTAATTACCTACTTCAAAGAAAAAAGTTTGTATGAAAAGCCTAAGGTTGAGGGGACATCAGTCCAAAGCAGAGTACGATGTATAACTTCAGCATGTAACACTAAGCTCTTTTAGATTTGGATGTACACAAAAACTGGGGGAAAAAAATCAGGAATTTCTACTGGCATAGCTTTTCTTAACACTTATTTCCTCAAAAAGGCTTGTTAAGCAAGCAGCAATTGCTGATGAAAGAAAGTGGCCTCTATCTCTACTTTCTGGGCGTATTACAAGTTCACAGCAAAGATAAAAATTATGAAAAAATTTATGAAAAAACCTGAAGAATCTAGAATGGACATGTGAAATAGCTTCTGTGCAAAATAAAAACCTGCTTGTATAAAACACAAGACGGTAATGGCACAAATTTTAAGTTACTAGTATTTTATAGGTATTCTTGGCAAAACTAGGCCCTTGATTTTAAGTGCTGCAACTCCTTTGTTATAGCATAAAAAAAACCAGAAGCAGTCCACATGCTACTTTACAGTGAGAAACTACATTATCATTTTGAAGGACACTGTTTTATCACTAAATAAAATATTTATTTTAACTGTATCCTTGCAGGGGAGAGGGACCTGTCATTTGGTCTTTAACTGCAGCATATGCCAATGACTACTCCAAATAAAACACAAACATTCCATCCTGCCTCTGTTTTTCTGTGTTGTTTTCCAACAAAGCTACAGAATATATGCATTATATGCTTTTATAAATAATGGAGATGTATTTTAAATAATGCAGGTTTTTTATATCACCTGCCTTAGAGCTGGACTCCACTGAGTTTATAACATTGGTGTCTTTCTTACATAGGCATTTCTACCCTCTTCCCAAGATGCATGTGAGTCTAAGCCAAAATCAAAGTATAGTGTTCCCTTTTTTCTTTCTTTCTTTCCTTCTTTTCTTGCCTCCTTTTCTTTGTAAAAGCAGTGTCTAGTCTGCGCTAGCTATTTCCGGTGATATTTTTCAGTCATTACACTGATCACAGAAAGAGTCACAAAGGACAATAAGAGTTTGGTGAAGGCCACAGCTCCTTGGAAAAGAATGTGAAAGTGGTTTCTTGAGGCTGATATCATCTGGTAGCACGGAGGAACCATGTTGCCCTGTTACACTCAGAGGAACACAGAAACCACAGCCACATGCCTGGTCAGATGAAAAGCAGTTTTTTGGCCTGGCTACCACCCTTTCCATAAAAGCACCACAACTCCAAGACATTACAAAGCCACAGGTAAAAAAAAAAAAAATTAAACCAAACCAAAAAAACCAAAAAAAAACCCAAAACCAAACCCCAGAAATACTGTTGCACAATGCCGGCCTGCCTTCTTTCACAGAAAGTTTACATAGAGATGTCTTGAGTCCAGTTCTAAACCCACGTTATTTTTTTCTCCCTCCCCATCCAAATATCATTTAACTAGATGTTCCACATTTAATTCCTACATTGGCATCTGCTGCACACAAGGCTATGCAGATCAGACTGACCACAAACCAGCTTATTAATGATTTCTGGTATACATGAGGCCATCACATAACTTTTGTACATACTTACAACAAGTTTGTGTTGAAGTATGTTTTCTGGAACTCTACTTGAAATGCTGCTAGGATAGTGTCAGCACACAATTTGGTATCATTATTTATGGCAAACTGGCATCATGCAAATCTAGAAAAGGTTCTACAAGGAAGAGTTTTGAAGTGTCTGAAAGCCCACCTCACACACATTCTTTTCTTATCAGTGATAACATATATTGTATCCTATATAAAGAGTTTCTGGATGACAATATGGGACTGGATTTTGACCAGTATAATATTGCTCAGAACTCAAAATCTGAGAAACACTATGAAAAAAAATCTCCTTAGACAAATAAAGGTTGTCTATGCCTGGTTCTTTATGCAAATGGAAATTTTAGTGTTTGGAAATTTTTTTTCACGTGCTGCTTATTCAACTCTTATGTCTGCCCTATCATTGACTTGAGTTGACCATTTGCCTTAAAGAGACTTTTTCTACACCTTCCCAAGACAGAAGCATCAGAAAGCATACAATAATTGAGCAAAACATTACTACAGATGTAAGTTGCAAATTTTGGTCCTGGTTGAGCTATCTAGCATTAGCTACCATCATAAAGGTGGAAAGTTTTCTCTGCAATCTCTTCTTCATGGGATACCACAGTACCTTAATCAAAGAGAGTCACTTGGGCACCTCCTCTCTACAGGAGCTACACCTTGTATGAATTCTCTGCTCCATATTATCACACTGTTACTCAGTTTCATTATTAAATTAAATTATTGATTATGAGTTAAATGGAGTTAAATCCAGTTGGCGGCTGGTCACAAGCGGTGTCCCCCAGGGCTCAGTTCTAGGGCCAGTCCTGTTTAATATCTTTATCAATGACCTGGATGAGGGGATTGAGTGTGCCCTCAGTAAATTTGCAGACGACACCAAACTGGGTGGTAAT